>SZWC01005614.1:0-54810 GCA_023375785.1 Penium margaritaceum | reverse complement strand
CTAATAGAGGTTTTGGAAGGTGTCCAAGCACCTTAGGGTAAAGTGTGCAAGCTGGTGAAGGCGTTGTACGGCCTGAAACAGGCCCCCCGGATCTGGTACAAGGAAATGGACAGCTACATGGCTGAGCTCTCCTTTGTGCACACCAAAAACGACCCTAGTGTCTATGTGCGGGAGGATGAGCATGGCTTGCTGCTTGTGGCATTGTATGTTGGCGACTCGATCATGTGTTCTTCCACTGATGAGGCCCTTGCGGACCTCAAGAAGCAGATGAGTAGCAAGTTCAAGATGAAATAAATGGGTCCTCTCGAGTACTACCTCGGGATTGCCGTTCACCGCAACCGCAAAGCAGGTACCATCGAGCTCAACCAGACCAAGTACATCATGGACGTCTTGAAGCACTACCAAAATGGAGGACTGCAAACCCGTCAGCATCCCCATACCCTCCGATTGCAAGCTCTCCTCCTCCATGTCACCAAGCAACGAGGCAGACCGGCGGGAGATGCAAAACATTCTGTACCAGTCCGCCGTTGGGAGCCTCATGTATGCAATGGTGAGGACGCGACCTGACATCGCTTATGCGGTCGGCCAAGTGAGCAGGTCTGTGGCAAACCCTGGCCCAGAATGTTGGCAAGCCGTGAAGCGGAATTTTCGCTACCTCAAAAAGACTCGACACGTTGAACTTTGGCTTGGAGGCCTGGAGGAATCAGACTCACTATGACTGACGTGCTACAGTGACGCAGACTGGGGAGGGCGGATTGACGACAGGAAGTCCACCTCAGGCTTTGTCTGCCTTCTCAACGGTGGTGCGGTCTCGTGGGCGAGAAGGAAGCAGGACTGTGTCTCGCTTTCTACTGCCGAGGTGGAGTACATCACACTCTCTGAAGTGTGCAAGGAAACACAGTGGCTTCGTAGTTTGCTTGATGAGATCAAGGCACCACAAGAGGAAGCAACGGTCATCCGCATCGACAACCAAAGTGCCATCACTTTGGCAGAGGACGACATGACCTCCCGGCGGACAAAGCACGTCGACATTCGGTACCACTACTCACGTGACCTTGTCGTGAAGGGTGTCGTGGAACTGGAGCACGTCGCAACCAAGAAAATGCTTGCGCACTTCTTGACAAAGCCGCTAGACAGCGACTTACATGCTGCAAGTGCTTGAGGTGTTGGCATGGTGGATGCGAGAGATGAGAATTAAAGACCGAGACAGCTGACGTGCACAAACACAACACGGGTTCATGCGGAAGAAAACTACCACAGCAGGTGGCCTGAGGTGCAAGGGAGAGATTGTTGTTCTTTTGTGCCCCATGGCCACTGCTATGGATTCACGGACAGGTTGGGCATGCACTGCTCCGTAGGAGTAATTCCCCCAAACGTTTTTTGTGGTGCAAGTCCAAGTGAGACACCAGAAGTGTAGCGGAATGCATAACATGTTGGACTTAGGATCAACAGGTCCTGTGATCCAGCCTTGATGTGCGCAGGAAGGTTTTTGACCTTCCTGCACACGGGAACTTTCTTAGACATTTCTCTGTGCATGAGGATTATGTGCCACTTGGTGGTCAGTGGATGCGCCAACTGGCGAGCTGGTGAGGTGGTATGGAGTGGCCACCCCAAAAGTGCCACTACACACACACACCTTAGACGCCAGGCCTAGGACTAAATGTACCAGGCTCATTCCTCATTCTAATTACACAATCTGACCTTAGATGCTCCTCACAGAGTTTTCAAACTAAGGGACAGTGTAAAGAAGACACTGGTTGGTCTAAGCCCCAGGAGTTAGTCTTTGACTAGCACCTCACACGAAAGTGACCAAGTGTTAAGTGGACACAGTTTCTAGCAAGTGATTTCCTAGGAGTTGCTGAGTGTGGAACCGTGATCCCGAGGGTGATATGTTCTCCTAGTTGAAATGCTAGGAGCGGACGGCAGGTGCTATTGTGTCGGCCCTGCTTTCTAGTCAATTTGCCTCAGGCCGGTTGACAGTTTTGAATGGTCTACACACATCCATGTGTACGACCTCCAACAGGTCCAAGGCACCATTCACATTCTCATTCAATGGTTTGCTACATGCCTTGTCTGAGTTACAAGGCTCGCACTTTTTGTACATTGCTGCATCAGTTTCCTCTTCCGCACCGTCAATAATGAGGCCATGTACCAGTTTGCACTCCGCCATCTCCTTCACAAGTGCGGGTGAGGAATGCCCCAGTTGTCGGTGCCAAAAGCTCCATATCAACTTCCCCTCCTTTGGCCACGTTGACGGTGTATTCCTCTGAGTCTGCTGAATCGGTCGACGTAGGGATCACTTTGGTCTCCTCGATGTAGAGACCTCCCTTGTGCTTAGCCTCTAGCACGGTCTCACCGCCACCGTCCTTCTGCATGACTTCCCCCTTTCTCCTGAAGAGCACTTTGTACTCCTTGTTCTTCAAGAGACTGGCACTTAGAACATCAGCCAAGCCAGGTATGTGTTGCATGCCCTTGATGACGCGCTGCACCCACTTCATACCAACCACCACTTTGACGTCCACATCTCCCTGGCTAGCCGCCAGTTTGACATTTTTGTTTGCGGCCACCATGGACTTGCTGGAATTGGTGTAGTTGATGAACCAGAGCTTCTCGCCCTGGGTGTGCTCCTCTGTTTTGGAGTCAAGGCATCGCCAGTTAGCCTTCTTGAGGTAGTGCTTATGAGTGCCATTGAGAAGCGCCTTCTTTCCTTTGGTGTCCTTGCCACAAGCCTTTTCCTCCTCTATGCACTCATGGACCCAGTGGCCCTCCCTGCTGCAGTTGCGGCACGCACCCTTCTTAGCGCCCTTCTTGCCGTCACTATGTCTGTCACCTTCCTTGCCCCCACTTCCGCCACCATGCATTTTGGTGACGAGGACGAATGAGGAAGACAAGGACTCGCCACAGCTCAGTCGCTTTGCCTCATTGCAAATTTACTCTACGACCGCAACATTAGATGAGCTTGTCCTCTGTCCATCCTCTCAAGACAGTGATGAGACGGTGCCAACTGTTAGAAAGGGCCATGAGAAAGGCCATCTCCTACAACTATGTGTTGATCAAGCATCCCACATTGTTGCATTGTAAGGCAAGCGACTCAATTTGCTGCATGGAGGTGATGACATCATCTCCCTCCTCGATTTTCACTATGAGGACTCGCTTCATCGCGAAGATTTTGTTAGCAAGAGACTTGGATTGATGGATGGTGCAAATTTGTTGCCAAGCTTTGGCTGTCAACTTGCAGCCTTGGAAGTAGTCCTACTGCGACTCGACTCTTGGATGCCAAGAGCGTGAGCTCCTCTATCTTCTTCTTTGCAAAGGCCTGCTTCTCCTTGTTTGTAGATGTCACCCCGACGAGCACTTCTGTTCCCTTCATGAACTCCAGCAACCCGTTATGCATGAGGTGGACCTCAAAGTGGCACCTCCATGGCCCAAAGCCAGGGCCACCCACATACTTCTGGATAGCTTGAGTCTCCTTCTCCGCCACTTGCACAGTCTTCCACTCAGGGTCTTAAGAGGTTGACGGTGACGTTGTCCGCGGTGAAAACCGTGAGCGATGTGAAGACCGGTCAGGGCTGTGGGTCCACAACCCATTGTCAAAAACTGTGTGGTGTCAGTTCCAACGCAGCCTGATGGATCTTCTATGTTCACAGTAGTGTTTTGTGCCAATTCTGAGTCTAGGCGTGAGTTTTCTGGTTGCCTCACACTATGTTTGTAGGATTTGGACAGAACTGTGAGACAGTCACTTTTGCGAAGAGAATAACGGCATTTTTTGCATCGTTTTCTTTACATGGACATGAACTGACAAGTTATAGGGCTACTTTCAAGACTTCTAACACACTAAACTGTGTGTAATTTGATTAACCATAGCTCCCTCTACATCAGCCATAGCGTGACACACCAATCCAGCCGCTCAGTCAGCAGCACGTGTAGTGCCCGCCCGTCAAGGCGCCCTCGCAAAACTAGAACCCATCAAAATGCCCTTCCGCAGGTTCAGATGTACCTACATGTGATGGCAGTTCCCTCTGTGCTTTTTGGGCTACCTTTTGATGAGTTAATCATCAACTTTGGTGGAGGGGATGGACGTGGTTCGAAACCTGTCCGGATGTGCAGTTGGAACTTGGACTAAGTCCCTGGGTAATAAACTATCCTGTTGAGTTTCAGACTCCAAGCCTGACTGAACTACCAAGTCCCCTGGTAACAACCTGTACTACCGACTCTCGCAGATTATCCACCGGAACGAATCGGCAGTCTTCCGGGGATAATTCACCACATGTACTCTTGTTACTCATTCCGGCAGATTTTCTACTAGCAGTCAAATTACGGCTAACTCCTCGAGCCACCACGCACACTCCAACTTTGGAAGCTCATATCTCCCTTGTTACTTGTTTGATTTCAATGATTCATGTTGCACTGAGTTTAGAAACTTTTCAACTTTGAGGGACTTCAATCCAATCTGGACTTGGAGCATTGTTGAGGTTGCTAGAGTAAGATACGAGAGTTCCCCCCCTCCAGCTGCTTGTCGATGCCTCCCGGTGCCGCACCCGGGCATGCTAAGGGGTGAAATACAACGGTTCCTTGCACATAGCTTGCTGGAAAAGGGTTGCATCTCCAGCAGAGTGTGCTTGTTGCAGTGTGTTTGGTTCAAGCACACGTGTTGTGGTGCCACTTGCAACGAGTGCGGTGGCGAATGAGGTACATGACATGACAGAGGCAAAGTAGATGGGCTACCGCAATAGCTCGATGGAACTCATCAGCTAAGACAGAGTTTCCAAATGTGGTGTTAGGCTGTACCACAGTCATCGCCAGGCCAAGAGTGTCAAGACCAAAGACAGGAGTAGGGTCTGTGGGGTCAAAAACGCAACAGACAGACTACAGCAGTCTGAGAAGAGCACCTAGCACACAAACAGTGACAAGATGGGGGCTTGCGATGGCACAACTAGGTCCGCTGCCGATGGAACCACAACCAGCACCTCCTGTAGCATCTCTCTTGTTTGCCACAGCTGTAGCCAGTCGGGTCATGGCTGGTACACATGCCCACTACCAACCAACAACTCTCATGTCGTCAGCGTCTTGTGTCGCAAGCGTGAGTAGCATCTTGGCAACGCTTCAGCTGCTGCTGCCTCTCATGTTGGTGCTTCCTCCACTTCATCAGTAGCAATCTCCTCCACCGACAATACAGTAGTCATTACTACATCCCCGACCCCTTTCATGCCTTCTATCGGACCTCTTCCTCTATGGACTCCATATCCAATGTGGTCACCTCCACCATCGCAGCTCAGCTACACCTCCGATCCTCCCTCCGATATAGCCACGCCGTACTACCTCCACAATCCCAGGCCCTCTGCTCGCAAGTGCCAGCTGGAGTAAATTATTTTCCATTGTCTCGGCATCCCTCCTTGTCAGCCCCAGGGAAATACGAGTTGTATGTCTGCTTTTCAAGAGGTCACAGCCATTTGTCAGACTGAGACTGCTCTCTGCGATGATCCCCTTGTGGATGACCAATGTGGTCCTACTCTCCTCTTTGATGATGTTTCCTGGATTGGTGATTGGAAAAAAAGCTTTGCGTCTATCTCATGTGCAGAGACCGTTGCCCGCGTCATGTCAGGTCGCTCAGTGCAACGTTACCACATCTGTGAGCGACCCTGATGGCACGTGGGTCATCGATTTTGGCGCTCCGTATCATATGACGTCTTGTCATCAAGCGTTCAGTGTGCTTGGCCCGATTGGTAATGTTCAAAATGTTTGAACTGAGTCCGATCAAACTTCCTCTTTGTGGTGGTGGTGTTGTCCATTTTTAGGGTCCATCTAACGGCATCTACATTAAGGATGTGTTTTCTGTGCCTGACATTGAGCTCAGCCTTCTGTCCATCATAGCTCTCAACTTCATGAACATGGATGTTTTGCACTCTCGAGGCATTGGTACAGTCGCTCTTCATCCGTCTGGTCGTGATGACCTGTGGTACGTCACTCGTTTATCTTATGTGTCCTGACCTGTCTTCGGATGGGGCGCATGTGCTTTTCACGAACACTTTGTCCCCATACCATACTCACCTCCTTCACCATTCCATGTGCCACGTACACAGCTCTGTCATTCTGGGCATGCTTCACACGTGGCCTATCCTACGCCTTGATCTAGCTACCTTTCAATTTTCTCGCAAAACTGAATAAATCTACTAAGCTCAAGGCAAGATGCACAATTCATCTTATCCTAACTCCTCTTCCCGTACCTCCCATCCGCTTGAGCTGGTCCATTCTGACCTCATGGATTTGTTACCTCTCGAGTCTGTTGCGGAGTGTGGTCATTACATTCTCACCCTCACTGATGACTACTCTCATTTTCGATGAATGTTCTGTCTCTGGTAGAAGACTGATACAATGGCTATGATTCGTGATTGGCTCCTAGCCACAGAGCGCGAGTGTGGTCGTCCCATTTGTTGCTTCTCTTCTGACAGAGGTGGTGATTTAATGGAGGAAGCACATGCTTTCCTAAGGAGTCATGACAATAGACATTAGGTGTCTCCTCCCTACCCCCCGAAGCAGGATGTTGTCTCTGAGCACGGGAAGTGCATCATGGCTAATGTGGTCCGCACTATGCATATTGAGTCCGGACTGTTCGAGGGCTTCTCTTTGTGGCCATGACATACATGACCTGGGTTTGGAACGGAGTTTTCCACGGTCCTGTCACTCTCTGCAAGTATTGGTGTGACAGCGCATAGATCTTCTTTGCCCTGCACACGTATGGGGTTGTGTCACCAGTGTCTGGCTCCTAGAAGACTAGTGGGATGACAAGCTGGCTCCCCGTGGTTGACTCTGTAGCTTTCTTGGGGTGTCTCGTAAGTCGAATGCTTGTAGCATCTGGTATCGTATTCGGTATCACATCATCAAGCCGCGTGACGCTCTGTTCTTTTTGGAGATGTTTTCACTCGATCGCCCATTTGTCCGTGACAGGGCCCTTCCCGCCCTATCAACGCCATCGCATAGGGCAGATTCTACACTAGTGCACGATGTTGATCCTTGTCCCTCAGTGTCCAGAGTCCCTGGTCTTAGTGAGTCACCTGCGCCTCCACGCATATCAGACACTTCCACCATACCAGAGTTCCCATCTGAGTCTGTTCCTCAAGGTGTTGACCACGCATCTGAGTCCACCTCTTTGGCTGCTTACACCGCCAATCAGGCAACTGAGTCCACCTCTTTGGCCACGGAAACCACCGACCGGTTGACTAAGTCAATTCCCTTGGCCGCGGACTCCGCCATCCAGGCGACGGATGCACTCATTCCGGTCGTTGCCTCAATCGACCAGTCAAGCAGTTTTCCTACATCAGTCACTCTAGTACAGCAACCCATCGTGTCCTTGCCTCCTCTACCCCGGCACATCCACTCTTGTTCCAACATAGTCACGCACTCCTGGTGGTTGTCTTTGTCCATGGACCACAGTACCTCCATTGGGTGTGGGTCTTGCCATCGTTCGGCCGCCTCCGGCAGCTACTCTCCATCCCACGTCCCCTTCTCACAATGCTGTGAGTGGGGATCCACGGATGAAGGCCTTGGGTCTAAATGTCCTAGAGTTCATCACAACAGAACTTCATCCTCGATCAGCACTGGGTTATGCCCTCATCTCTCGGGCGCATCGACTTGTCTCTGTCTCGTTGTAGCGTGCTCTAATAGGTCTTGGCTCCAATCTTCTATTGAAAGGTAGGCACTCACTTCAGACAGCCGATCCACAAAGCCTCCATGAGGCCAGGGCCGCACCTGATGATGTCTAGTGGTACGTTACTTACAAGGAGTAACTTGCTGATGTTAATGAGCATGCTATGTACGAGCTAGTCCACTTGTCCCCAAGTCGTAAAGCCATTGGAGCCAAGTGGGTTTTCCATCGCAAGTGGAAACCACATGGCACGCTGAACAAGTACAAAGCCTGGCTTGCCGCAAAAGGCTTTGCACACGTACGAGAAGTGGACTTCGACTCGGTTTTTGCGTCGGTTGGCCGTTTCACCACCAATTGCGTGCTCTTCAACATGGTTGCAAAGCCTGGCTGGGAGCTCCACAAGATGAACGTGAGCAATGCCTTCTTGCATGGCGCTCTCGATGGTGAGAGCTCTACATGGTCTAACCCCCAGGTTTCGAGGATAGCACGGGTCGTGTTTGGCGACTACGGAAGGCCCTCTATGGCCTCAAACAGTCCCCCAAGTTTTGGAATATTGAGATCATTCACACCCTCTTGAAGGGTGGCTTGATGCCCAGTTCCGCAGATCCGGCTTTCTTCTTCACCCTAGTGGATACCAATCTTTTTATCGTGCTCGTCTATGTGGATGATCTGCTCATTGCATCCCCTGACCTCGGCGTTGTCCAGCAAATGAAGGATTTGCTACAGTCAACATACAAGATGAAAGACCTTTAACCTGTACAGATGTTCTTGGGCATGGAGATTGAGCGCGACTGTGCCCAAACGCATTGTCCGTGTGCATCAGGCAGCTTCCGTGCAGACGTTGGCGGAGCACTTTACGAACCTCTTGCCCACCACACCAAGTACATCAACTACCATAACCCCAGACGGCGAGATCAAGCTAAAAGCTTCTGATGTTGACATACTACGAGCGAGTGTCGACGTGACTACCTTTCTTTGTGTCATTGGGTCACTCATGTTCCTCGCCACCACCAAATGTCCAGACATTGCCTTTGCCTTGAACCTACTGGCTCAAATCTCTTTGTCTCCATACGAGCTGCACTTAGATGCAGCAATTCGCATGGTGCAATGCGTTATCTCCACCTTATGTCATGGATAGACATTCCGCCATGAGCCATATGTAGTTGCTGAGGGCTACACGGATAGTCACTAGTCTGGAAACACAGACAAGAGCTGCACTAGATGGATTTTCCTTATTGGGGGCACTGCTGTCTCATGGCGTAGTGGAAAGCATGGGTGCATTGCATGCAATCGTACAGATGCAAAGTACGTGGCAGTAGGTGGTGGTGCATGCGAGGGTGTGTGGCTCCATCGTTTGTTGTGTGAGTTTTTCTGGCCTACATCGTCCATCACACTGCAAGCATGAGAGTGCCATTGGCATTGCAGAGAACGATGCCATTCATCACACGGGCACAAAGCATATCAATGTGAAGTATCACTACATGCGCACTTTGTTGCGTGAGGGAAGCATCCGCATTGTGTTGGTCGGGATTGTGCGACAGCTCGTTGACGTCGTAATCGTGGCCGCCAAGCGTGCATCATTCAAAAGGGCTATTAATTCTTGGTTTGTGTGGCTTCCACCCATCACGAACGACACTGCTAGTTTACCGATATACCCACATTCGGGGTATGTGGCAGAGGAGGGCGTGACGACACGACGGGCCTCCGGACTGCACCGAGACTTCTCCAGCACTTACGACAACGCTGGCAAGACGCGGTCGATGCGTTCCGACAGCCATGTGGGCTTGTCGGGAGGCAGGAGAGTTTTCTCGGTGGGTTGAGACCCGCGCACCCGGTTGACTGTACCGATGCGACGAGGAGACCCGATGGCTGTTGTGGGGCTTCCGACGTTCGGAAAACCGTCTGTGATGTCTGGACGTTGATTCCGAGATGTTTTGACACTGCTCATATTTTCTTGGTGGTCGAGACCCGGGCACTCGGCGAGCTGTTCCAGTGCCTCGAGGAGGCCACCTTTGTTGCTCTCATGGTGTATGCACTGTGTTCTCCCTGTTGAGTCATTTCGGTTCAGCAGGGGTGACGGGGCCCGGTGCGGTTAGCTGTAGATGCTCACAACAGAGCATGGACCTCCCCATGCATCTCCCATGACGTCGCGTCAGGTCGAGGTCCACACAACATTAATTTGGTTGGTCTACATCCGTGAGTGTATTTTCTTGTATCCGTGAGCTCCCTTACCCTGTTCTGCCCCATGTATGGCCTCAATCTTCGTGTGACTTGTTGGACAATGAGGGCCTGAGACCATGGGGGAGCGTGGAAAAGGAAACTATGTAGCAGGTTGGGGCAGCAGCGTTGTTGATGCAGCGTGCGGGCTTCCACGCTCGTTGCTTAAGTCAGCTGCCCCCTCAGTTTGCTGCTCTAGAGTCTAAGTCTGGAAGCTCTGGGTTTTGTTACTCAGAAACGCGCGCGCCAGAGTTAGCGCCAGAAAGCAGCTGAAAACTGATAATGACTGATTAGGAATGAAGAATGAACAGCAATGGGGGACCCCTCCAAGTTCTAGCCCCCCCCCCTAAGGATAGAGGATCCTGGTAGGAGGGAGAGTGAGGGTCGAGGGAAGAACGGACCGAGCATACAAGAGTCAAAACGCCATGAACGGCGGCGGTTTTTGAGAAGGAGCAAAAACGCAAGTAGCTCAGTCAGTGTAGACAGAGAGGTTACGCGGGCCCTAAGCTGCTGGCGAGGTGACGAGCGAGCGAGCAGCGAGCCCACCCTCGCTCGCACCACCGCCGTGCTAGGGTAGAACCTGGACCTGTTCCCCACATCAATATTCAAGAACATACAAGTCCAGGCCGAGAAAACAACCCGGCCACAATCCCCTCTGTCTCAGGCAAGAACAAAACCCACTAGAAATCCTAGTGTCACCAAGCACAAATATTGTGAAATGCTGTGGTAAGGGGAACGCTCAATTCTGCGAGCGACTCTGGATTGTCTTCTCTGAATGCCCACGAGTTACCAACACTTGAGGTACAGCGCCAGCACCGATGTCCCTCCAGCATCAGTCACCTGCGTCAGTACGGTGAGTATGCAACTAGGCCAGAGGTCATAACATGTCTGTGGCACATAAACCAACACTCCCCCATGACCCACAGCCGACGCAAACAGACACCAACTGACACGAGTGTCACAAGTCATGACATGCGACTGTACGAAAACAGGGGACAACCATTCACCCAGGATCGACACGCGAACACAACAAGCCAACAGCGTGCACAGCTGCCTTGAAGACGTTACTGCTGAGTGCCTTCGTGAGGAAATCAGCTCTCTGCTGTCGTGTGTCAACCCAGACGATCTGGACATCACCTGTAGCAATGCGCTCACGCACAAAATGATGCTCAACATTGATGTGTTTCGTGCGTNATCAGGCTTGTCACCGAGCCTGTGGTTGTCAGCAGTTGGAAATCCAAGTTTGAACTGTCGAGGTCCTCCTGTTGACGCACTGACGAGGACAAGCTCTCACCATCGCATGAATCATTATGTGTGTGCGGTGACAAGGGTTGATCCATACCACTGTCTTTTTTGTAAGCTCTAAGAGCCTGCTGCGCAGACCCGTGAAAGGATTCGCAAATCCGTGAGGATTCGCAAATCCGGACCCGGATTCGCAAATCCGGGTCTAGGGTTGGATTCGGATCCGCGGATCCGGGTCCATCGTGAGATTCGGGAATCCGGCCCGGTGTGCACCCTTATCTGGTTGTCACAACGCAGGGTGATGCAACGAATGGGGACGCGAAGTTGCTGAAGCAAGCGACATACCGTACTGTCACCCAAATTCGTCCCTTTTTTCATTTCGTTTTTAGTGCCATCTATATTCTCCTATATCTGGTTTTTTTTTAATTGTTTAGGCGAGGAAGTGGGTGGGTAGACCAGTAATTCCCTGATATTCATATTCGTCCACTGTTTGACTCCCCCTCGAAGCAGAGTTGACCACGGTCGCCGCGAGGCCCTTCAAATGTCCAAGTTTGGATGTTCGAGCTTCCTTCTTCGTTCAGCCGTACGATGCTATCGACGGCCAGCCGTGACTCGCGCACTCTTGGCTGTGCATTACCGCACTGCGTGGAGCCGCACGCAGAAGCGGAGTCGCGATGCTGTTGAAAAGCTGCATGAAGTTGCATTTCTCAACCAACCGGAGGATGTCATCGCACCGTAGCTTGATTTTGCCCCTGCCTTGCCACTAAAACTTTTTCCCACATGTGCTTGTGTGCCTCCTTTTACTTGAACCCGACTAATGTTTTTCCAAGTGCCTCTTTACTTATGCAAAAAACATGGTGGCTGGAATAATTATTTACGTGACACAGTGGACGGAATTATGTTTTTGAAGGAAGAATTTTAGGGACGAATATTTTGGCGTGGAAGAATTTTTTATGTGACACATGGGCGAACTAAAACAATTATTTTGCACGAATATGGGTGACAGTACGGTAGCCACACACTCTCGCACGTACCCGCACCTAGTGCAACATACTCAGCCTCACTGGAGCTGCGTGCCACGCAACCTTGCTTACCACTCTTCCATGACACAGCAGTCCCTCCAACGAGGAAGATGTAACCTGTACGACTCCGAGCGTCGGTGTCATGTGCCCAATCGCTATCTGTGTATCCATCCACCACAACCGACGGCTGTGCTCGATAGCACAGTCCAGTGCGTGCAGTGGAGAGAGCATACCTGANGACACGCAGTGCTGCCTCCATGTGTCGTGCTCTAGGAGTCTGTGAGAACTGAGCAAGGAAGTTCACCGAGAAGGCGACATCTGCCCTGGTCGTCGTGGCCAGATACATCAGTGACCCAATGACGCGAAGATAGTCTGTCACGTCGACTGTCTCCCCCAGCTTAGACACATCCATTGTCTTCAGCAGTCTCTGTCCTGCTGGGGTCATGGGTGTTGACGCTGTGGGAGTGGACTCAAGCTGAGAGGCGAATCGCTCCCCCAGGCTACGAACATACGCAGCCTGGTGAACATGAAGCGTGCGACGAGAACGGTCGCGCTCAAGCTCCATGCCCAAGAAGACTCGGGCTGGCCCTAAGTCTTTCATCTTGTACGTGGACTGCAAGAGAGTCTTCACTGACTTAACAGCAGCCTGGCTGGGCGAAGCGATCAGCAGGTCATCCACATAGACGAGAACAGCCACGAAGGGGACTGAGGGTGGAGTGACAAAGAGAGAGGGGTCCACCGTACTACGTCGGTACCCTCCTTTCTCAAGGGTGGAGGTGATTTCTTGATTCCAACACCGAGGCGACTGCTTCAAGCCATAGAGTGCCTTTCGCAGTCGCCAGACTCGGTTGGTGCCATCAGAGAAGCCAGGCGGCTGGACCATGTAAATCTCCTCATCCAGCTGTCCGTGGAGGAACGCATTGTTCACATCCATCTGCTCCAGCTCCCAGTCATGGTGGGCGACAAGACTCAGTAGTGCTCGAGCTGTAGTGTATCGCCCGACTGGTGCGAACGTCTCGTCGAAGTCGATGCCTGGGACCTGGGAGAACCCTTTTGCCGTGAGGCGCGCCTTGTACTTGTCGAGCGCACCATTGGGTTTGTACTTACACCGAAAGACCCAACGAGCGTCGATGGCTTTGCGCCCAGGTGGCAGATCGACAAGCTCATACACCGCATGATCATTAAGGGCGTTGAGCTCAGCACGTATCGCAGCCTCCCACTGCTGTGCGTCAGAGGCTACACGTGCTTGACACACAGTGGAAGGCTCAGGGGGCAAGACAGTGGTGGCCGACGTGGCATGACACTCGGCTGCACTACTGAAGACGGCGGCTTCCAAGGCTCGCTCATGCTCCGAGCATAGGAGCGCGTAGCCAAGGGTGGAACTAGGGTGGACAACCCCAGTAGCTAGGCCCAAGGCGTCCATGCCGGTAGGGTGAACAATGGGGTGTGCAGTCTGAGAGGGAGGAGGACGTGCTGAGGCGAGGGAAGTGCTAGAACGATGTGGGAGTGCACGAAGGCGCCCCCCCCGGACGAAGGGCGAGGCAGGAGAAGGACCAGTGGTAACATGCGGAGGCGATTCAGAGACTCGGACGGGAGAGACTGCAGGTGAAGTGGCAACTGGAGGTGTGCCCGAGACAGCGGGAGACGGGGCTGACTGGGAAGAGTCGGTGACTGGAGAGGCAGACTGGGGAGAGTCGGTGACTGGAGAGGAGGGTGCGTCGGAGGAACTGGACGCGGACGATACGTCGAGGGAAGGAGACGTAGAGAAGATAGGGACAATCCCTGACAACGAGGACTGCAACAAGGATGAGAGTTGCGGTGAGACAACAGGATCTGCCGGAATGGCAGGACCGACATCCCCCCTCAACCGAGAGAGGGGCAGAAGAGAGGAGGCAGGGGGAAGGCGATCGAGGTCACGAAGAAAGACCGACTCAAAAAACAAGGTGTCGCGAGACTCGACGACACGCTGGCGGACAGGGTCCCAGAAGCGCCATGCTTTGGACTGGGAGGATACCCCGAGAAAGGGGCACAGGCAACCACGAGGGGACAGTTTGCCATCACGGAAATCTTCCGGCAGCCAGACAGAAGCGATACTACCCCAGACTCGAGCGAGGCGAAGGTCAGCCCGACGACCATGCCAGAGCTCAAACGGGGTGACGGTGCGGGGAAGGGGACCGTGGGGAACACGGTTCCAAACCCACGTCATGTAGCACATAGCCTCAAAGGCAAAGAGTGGTGGCAGGCCGGACTCAGACAGGAGCGTGCGGACACCGTCGGCAAGCGTCCGGTTCCAACGCACAGAGACACCGTTTTGCTGGGGTGTGTACGGAGCAGATGTCTCCAGACACACCCCACAGGATTTGAGGAGGCGAGCGGTGGGACCAAGGAACTCGCCGCCACGGTCGCTACGGAAGATGCGCAATGACCGCTGACAGGCACGTTCAGCCTGGACAAGCCATGACTCGATGATGGAGCAAACGTCACTCTTTTGACGGAGCGCGAACACCCAGCAAAAGCGAGAAAAGTCATCGGTAAGACATAAGACGTAGCGTCCCACGTCACCAAGGAGGTCATGAGGCAAGGGCCCCATGACATCCGCATGAACACGATCAAGTGGATGGGAAGATTGGGACTCAGAAGGAGAGAAAGGAGACCGATGCATTTTCCCTTGAGCACAGTCAAGACAGTCTGCGAGGCAAGGGGCAGGAAAGGTAGAGGGAGAGAGACCAAGAGCAGGTTGGAGACGCAGCATGCTATGAATGGCATCGGTGTAAACATGACCAAGGCGACGATGAAAGAGGCGGACAAGGTCAGGGGTGAGGGAGGGAGCAACGTGAGCAAGAGCCGCGCTGACGGCCGGGGTAGAGGGGGCGTGCAAGGGGACACGGTAGAGCTTGCCACAGCGCACACCACGAAGAACAGGACGGTGGGAAGAGCGAAGAGAGACTGTGCCAACACCACGACTAGCAGTGAAGTCCATACCTTGTTCATCCAGAGAAGGCACAGACAGCAGGCTGAGTTCCGGCGAAGGCACGTACAAAACGTCAGGCAGATAGAGTGCGCCATTGGGGCCAACAAAGCGAACCACACCCACACCTTGAACTGGCAGNTGATGAGTGGCCCCGGAGTCAAGGACCCAGAGGCCACTGGACAGACACACAGGGGGCAGCACACTGGACGTGGCAACAGTGCCAATGGAGGACGGTGACAAGGTACAAAGGGAGAGACAACGAGGAAGAAAATCAGACTGCCAACGCTCAATCCACGGGACAGACGTACACAAGGCACCTAGCACATGACCCGGAGGATCCCCACGAAGAACAACGTCAGTTTGACACACAAGACCTCTGGCCAGCGGTGCAACACCCTCACCTCCCTGATCACGAAGGCAGAGAAGCTGGAGGAGGGACTGCTCAAGATGACGCTCCCGATCACCACGGTCGCCATCCACTGACGCCGGCGGAGCTGAGGTAGGCGCGCCGGAGGAAGGCGGGAACCACGGGGGAGCGGTGTAGGCAGAGGACGGGGGCCCAGAGTACGCAGGGGCACCGTAAGGAGGTGGCCAGCCCCAAGGGTAAGGAACAGGCAGTGGTGGAGAAGGCACGCTGGAGGCGGCGTAAGCCTGAGCCGGCGGCGGGGCGGAGCGCGACGGGCCACCAGAGCCAGAGGGTGCGGATGTAGAGGAGGAGCCAGAGGTACGAGCCCAGTGGTCACGCATGGCGCGGGCGAGGCGGAGGTCATCCAGAGGAGCCGGGCAAATACGAGCAGAGTGCTCAGTAGAGCCACAGTTCCAGCACACAACGGCGCCCGGAATCCGAGAGGAAGGGGCAGCACCCTTATCCTTGCCCTTGCCCTTGCCCTTCCCTTTCCCTTTGCCANTAGCTCGTCAGCTTTGACGTCACGAAGAAGGTCAGACAGCTCTGGGATAAGGCCGTTGACCATGGTGAGAACAGCAGAGAGCTGGCCAGGTGCTGCTTTGCCCAGCTCGCGAAGGAGCTTGAGACCGCGAGACCAATAGGCATCAGCGGTCTCGTCACTACGCATGAGAAGTGTGTTGAACTGGACTGTGAGGACGCTCTGAGCGGCCTGGCCAGTGACAGTGGTACGACGACGCAGCATGGCATATGCACCGACAGGGTCGGTAAGACGCTGGACTGCAGGATCAGCATTGAACGTGCTGACGTCATCAATCAGCGACTCAGGAGCGGCAGTGATGAGGGCGCGCACAGCACGGGCAGACTCAGTTGCAAGGGGAGTGAATGGAGCAACAGCTGGGGAGTAATACTCCCACAGCTGCTCCCCTTGGACCCACGCGCTAAAGCGCACTTCCCAGGAGGTGAAGGCGAGCCCAGAGGAGAGGGAAGGCGGTTGAGAGAAGAAGTCATGCTGGCGAGGCGCGGGGAGAGTGGCGGTAGCAGCGGCAGTGCCGGTGGGTGCAACAGCAGAAGTGTTAGAGGAAGAAGAAGAGGTGCCTGCAGAAGGGGTTTGACTGGTTCCAACCGACGCAGCAGGGAGGCGACGCAGCACTATGGCGGCGACCTCATCAGCAAAAGCGGCGCGATTATCTTCAGCAAGCTTAAGGCGGTCCTCAGCCTCCTGCTGAGCCTCGCGGGCGAGGGTCAGCTGGCGCTAAAGAGTCGCTATGACTGACTCGTCGTCACCAGGCATGGTGACGACGCGAGGGCTTTGCCGGACAGATTTCGGCAGAGTTTCCCCAGCCCCAGTGGGCGTGGGAAAAGTGGGGTTGCCTGAGGCAAAGCGTCAAAAGTTGTAGGACAACCCACCCCGAGTCAGACAGGACAAGCCACAGCAGAAGGAGAGGAGGGAAGATATGCAGGCACAATATGCAAACAAGGTGGTCAAGAGGACGGGCTGCGGAGAAAGGCAAGGAGTGGAGGAACCACAGCAGCAGAGGCAGCAGATAAAACAGAGACGGTGGAGGCAATGGGCACCACCAGAGCAAAGGCTCCAGTGGTGCAGGCAGCAGCAAGAGTAGAGAAGGCTGCTGCGACGGAGATTGTTGCTGTGACGAGGCTGGAGGCGGCAGATAGAGCAGACGAAGCTGCGGTGACGGCGACTGCGGTGGAGGTGCGAATTGAAGCAGCGGCTGCCGCTGTGGCTGATGCAGCTGAGGCCGTTGCAGAGGCAATGGCAGATNAGAGGCAGCAGATAAAACAGAGACGGTGGAGGCAATGGGCACCACCAGAGCAAAGGCTCCAGTGGTGCAGGCAGCAGCAAGAGTAGAGAAGGCTGCTGCGACGGAGATGGTTGCTGTGACGAGGCTGGAGGCGGCAGATGGAGCAGATGAAGCTGCGGTGACGGCGACTGCGGTGGAGGTGCGAATTGAAGCAGCGGCTGCCGCTGTGGCTGATGCAGCTGAGGCCGTTGCAGAGGCAATGGCAGATGCTACAGCAGATATTTGTGTGCTTATATCAGCAACCGCTGCAGCAATGGGACCAGTAACGACCGCGGCCTCTGTGTACGAATCTGCAGCACGTCCTGCTGAGGTGGCGGCAGGAGCACGCGAGGCTCTAGCGGCGGCGGCGAAGGTGGCTGCAGCTGCCGCCGCTGCGTCAATGATGGCCGAGGTTGTGCGTGTAACGATGCCCACAAGACGAACGACGTCCTGCGAGAACACTGAGTGTAGCTGGGCAGCAGGAACCTTGGGATCGCCGGATAGCAGAGGGTCCTCCCTAAGAGAATGGGGAGGGGAGACGCTTACCGGACAATGACGTGACGCGCGAGCGGACAGTGCTGAGGCGGACTCGGATCCCCGGTCGCTGCTCATGCCGCGACGACGTCGTTCTCGTCGGTGCGACGTTCCCCCGTTGTAGTACTCCACCAACGAGGCCGCGTCTAGAACGTCACCGTGCGCCAGTGTGGCAGTTGAGGTATTAGGAAGGTGGGCGTCCTTCGCAGTTGTTGCTGAAGGTGCAGCAGTTGAGAATGCAGCAGCAGTATCTGGAGATACGTATGGATGCTGCTGCGGTCTCGTTGCTGCCGCTGGTGCTACTGCTGCTACAAGTGGATCGGCACCCGCTGCTGCTGCTGCTGTCTCCTTGCTGCTGCTGCTGCTTTTGCTGTCGCTTCGCTGCTGCTGCTGCTGCTGCTGTCGCTTTGCTGCTGCTGCTGCTGCTGCTGTTGTTGCAAGTGGATCGGCACCTGCTGCTGCTGCTGCTGCAGCTGCTGCTGCTGTCGCTTTGCTGCTGCTGCTGCTGTTGCTACTGCATGTTGATCGGCACCTGCTACTGCTGCTACTGTCGCCTTGCTGCTGCTGCTGCTGCTGCTGCTGCTGTGCTGCTGCTGCTGCTTCTGCTGTCACTTTGATGCTGCTGCTGCTGCTGCTGTTGCTTTGCTGCTGCTACTGCTGCTGCTACTGCAAGTGGATCGGTACCTGCTGCTGTTGTCGTTTTGCTACTGCTGCTGCTGCTGCTAATGCAAGTGGATCGGCACCTGCTGCTGCTACTGCTGTCGCCTTGTTGCTGCTGCTGCTGCTGCTGTTGCTTTGCTGCTATTGCTGCTGCTGATGTCGTTTTGCTGCTGCCGCTGCTGCTATTGTCTCTTTGCTGCTGCTGCTGCTACTGCTGTTGTTGCAAGCGGATCTGCACCGGTTGCTGATGCAGCTGAGAACGATAACGGCTGCTCTCATTGCTGCCGTTTCTGCTATCGCTTTGCGGCTGCTGCTGCCGTTGCTGTGACTTCGTTGCTGCTGCTCAGGGCGTGGTGGTGCTGCTGCTCAAGCTACTGCCGTAGATGAGGCAGTTTGAGACCTGCAGCATCGCGGACGGGAGCGAGCCTGCGGGGGTGAACGAAGTGAACACCCGCGAGTGTCTGCTCGTGGCTCCTGCTGTTGCTTGCCACAGAATGGCCGAGGGTAGTGAGCTGCAGTAGGAGAGAACGTGCTTCAAGTGACTTGAAGTGGCGGCGGAAGCGGTGGTGGCGACGAAGATTGGCCGCACACCGAGATCGAGCGCTCGATTCACAAGCTCTACACCTCCTCTCTCCACTGCTCTGATACCAAAGGATAGAGGATCCTGGTAGGAGGGAGAGTGAGGGTCGAGGGAAGAACGGACCGAGCATACAAGAGTCAAAACGCCATGAACGGCGGCGGTTTTTGAGAAGGAGCAAAAACGCAAGTAGCTCAGTCAGTGTAGACAGAGAGGTTACGCGGGCCCTAAGCTGCTGGCGAGGTGACGAGCGAGCGAGCAGCGAGCCCACCCTCGCTCGCACCCCCGCCGTGCTAGGGTAGAACCTGGACCTGTTCCCCACATCAATATTCAAGAACATACAAGTCCAGGCCGAGAAAACAACCCGGCCACAATCCCCTCTNTCTGCGAGCGACTCTGGATTGTCTTCTCTGAATGCCCACGAGTTACCAACACTTGAGGTACAGCGCCAGCACCGATGTCCCTCCAGCATCAGTCACCTGCGTCAGTGCGGTGAGTATGCAGCTAGGCCAGAGGTCACAACATGTCTGTGGCACATAAACCAACACCCCCCCCCCCAGCTCTGTAGAGCTTGTTACTCAGTTCATCATCCAATCAGAAAATAGCTCAGTTCAGGCTGGCAGGGTTTCTCGGTGAGGCCTGCCAGGCAGCCGACAGCCCAAAACCCGGGCGTCGTCCGTTTTGCCTGAAAACTGGACCATACCATGATACCGACGCTGCAAACGCAGCCATGCGGTCAGAATCTGCTAGAAAAATAGTAGCGAGGAGTTATGGCAGCCTAAACCCAGATAGTGCCCACGATGGTTTATGCTGCCAAACAGGGCCATGCAACATGCAACTGGGACCCTAGGCAGTGCATGACGACGCAGGCACGACAGTACGCGCTGGACGCATGCAGACAGCGACTGCGGCGGCAGTGACTGCCGGCAGTGCGACCGCCGAGGAGGCCTGCCGATGGAGCTGAACACGTCGCCGGAGAGAGGAGGCTCCAGCGAACCGCGAGACGACCTCAGCGTGCGTCGGCTCCACCGGACGACACTCCATCGGCGTCGAGGCTCGCCGTCAGTCATCTACACGCCGATGTACACAAGCCGGGAGGACACAACAGAGCACAATGAGCGCAAAAAACGAACACGTGGCTTGTGTTGTACACTGTCGATGCATGATCTCCGCACGTGTCTGTACACTGATGCCCACAGGTCTTGGGGGAGTATTGTGATTTGCGTTTGCACTGTCTCACTGATTTGCTTGTTTTTTGACCTCTCAACTGGTGTACATGCTCGTGCAGATGACTGAATCGACAGACGTTGATGACGGTGGGCGCTGAGCGATGGAGGGGACATTGCACCGCTTTGAGAGACGTGGCTCCTGACGTGGCTCTTTATGTTGAGTATCTTACTTGGTAGCTGCGCGCTCACAGCTCCATCGACAGCAACCGCTAGCGCTCATGCCATCGACAGTCTTGGACAACTGCTGCTCTTTGTAGCATATTGTCTGCCTAGGCTTAGGCATCCATAACTCTCGTGTGTGATTGTTCTAGCTGATTTTGAGTGCACGGCTGCGTTCACAGCTTGCAGATTTTGGTATGATCCAAATTTCAAGAAAATTGGACGATGCCCGGGTTTGGGGCTGTCAGTTTTCTGGCAGGGCTCATCAAGAAAATCCCACAAGCCATGAAATAGTGCAACTTCCTTATTGGTTGGTAGACTGAGTAACAAGCTTCGCGGAGGTGAGGGCGTAGGTTAGTGTGGGAAGGGCTTCTCACGAAAGCTCACTCTTCTTGTCAACTCAGTCATTACTCACCTTCATCTGCAATTCTGGCACTAACTTCTCTCACAACTGAGCTGCCAGTGTTGCTCAAGCGCTCAGTCTGGGCACGTCAGGCCACACACTTCAGTCCAAGTGTGTGAAGCGGCATAAGATAGTCTTGCCCAGACTTGTGCAACACCATTTCAAGCTCGCTATTAGTGTTGCCTTGGTTGTGCTGCATACATAATGAAGGAGACCTACCCACTCGCTGTTAGTTGTTTCTATGGCAGTCGCAATGACTCATGCTGCTACCGCTTATGCCATTCTCCATTCACGGTGATGATGTGGTGATGGTGTCGCCAGCGACATTGTGGCAGGATCTCTACTGTCGCCGTTTGCTACATTGGAGTGTAATCAACCAGGATCATGGTCAGCAAGTGACTGATTGTTGTTGCCAGGACTCTTGTCACTACCGTGTCAATTTAGCCATGCGAGGATGCGTGGAAGTATCCTCATTTATATGGTCACACAATCCAGTTGGCTCGCACAGTAGCATACAAAGCAGATATTGGATGACAACCTTTCGGTTTGAGAAGATTTGTGGACTCCCTTGGCTCTAACATGCAGAAAGCCAGAACTAACAAATTCCAAGTGCAATTGTCCACCACAGTGCACTATGAAGAACGTTCGTTGCCAGGTCAGATGCACCACAAAATAGGTTGACTTGCAAGAAATCCAATGATTACAACAGATGTACATGACGTCGGAAGCAGATGCACACATGCGAAGGTGCAGACATTTTGCTGCATTTGCAATTACATGCACATTTGGACCACAACCATTCCACAATGTTTATAGAAGCTGCAGAAACAATGTTACAGGTTTCTATCAATCCTTCAGCTGTTTGTGGCAGACCCACAGACTAGTTCTTTTCAGAGGTACCTAGTCCTGAACAAATGACTGGTGCAGGTAATCACGTAACAGTTCACAAGGGTATTCTCAACTGCCACAGATTTAAGTGAGCAGAATACACAAAAAGGCTGTGTATTTCTGCCCATCATGGAAGGTGGACATCACCCTTCACTATGCAAGGCAGAGATTCATCAGATAGTCTGAAAGTGCACAGCAGGTATCTCATTGACACAATCACACAACATCTCACAGTGAGATAAAGATACCATGTCTCCGTCACACTAGAAGAATTATTTACAATTGGAGCTCCACTTGGACCCTCCAGGTGCTGCTGCATGAGAGAACCTTCACCGGGCAGCCACACTGATAGACTCCATACTCGATCGTAGCCATGGTTGTAAGTGCCACAGCTGCACACCGGAATTGCCCATCCTCACCTTTGCAATGATGGGTTTATATCACACACACCTACGCGCCGTCTCGCCACTGTGGTGCAGCTCGCTGCCGGACTCAGTCTTGATCTCCTGGCAGTCGTACACAGCTCGCTCATCCCATCTCCTTGCGAGGGCTTGAGACGATGGGAAGACAGTGAGGCAGAGGATGAGGCCGAGAACAGGAACGCCATGAGGTCAAACTCTGACAACCGCATTCCCCAATACTTGGGTCTGGTGCTCCAGCAGACGTCTTTTACTTCCGCTTCCCTTCTGATGAGTGGGGCGTCACTTCCAGCCCGTCATCGAAGAAGACTGCGTCCACAAGGATTCTGTCAATGGCCAGATCCACAATCTGCTTGCAGCTGCTAGACAACATCCCCGTGGCGGTGGCTCTAGCGCTGCCCGACCGGGCAACCGCGAAGGCGCCAGCGCCCAGCACAGAGAGCAGGCACAGGCCGAGCAGGGGCCCCAAGTCGTCGATCGTGATGGAGGAGAAGAGCCCACTGCCTGTGAAGAACTCGAGGGCGATTGCACAGAAGAAGGCGACCTGCGGAGAAAGAGCGCGCGCAACAACAGGGGAGGGAGCCGTTCGAGAAAGAATGTGCAGCCTGTCAAGGAGACTGGAGAACGATACATTCCACTTCTGTGAAATTACGCCATGCGACAGAAAGCTGACGCTGCTTTTTCTGGACTGCTAACAAAAGCGCTGCCGAGGACTGCACCTGTGGCATGCCATCTGGACAGCACGCGCATGATAGAGCAAGACGCGAGGCTGAAGGGTTTNGGGGGGGTTTCGAGAGAAAATTGAGAGGAAAACTAGGTTGCTCACCATAGCAACCCTGCCGGACAGCGTCTCAAGGTCATTTACGCGAGCCGTCGCTTCCACAAACGCCTGCAACGCGCCGACAAACCCAAACGGCCGCGGTTGCCCTTGCGACTCGACAGCGTGAAAGTTGATAGTCGCAGCGGCAGCTCCAACGGGGGGCACCGATTTGGCGCCCACCCGTCCATCTTCCGAAAATGCCAGCTCTTGAAGGGTGCAGAGTCGGGGAACACTCGTTGTGGCATCTGCGCCGCTGAGGTTTCTGCTGCTGGGGCCACCAATGCCGCTTGCCGTGTCGCTGCTGAAGGAGGTGCCGGAAGTCGGGAGAGCTTGGGCTGATCTGCAAACGAGGGGGGCGGAAGTGCGATGGTAAGGCCGGGAAGGCCGCGCGCGTGGCAAAGAGAGAGCAGGAGAGTGATGGAGGGCGGCAGAGACTTGTGCGACATGCGCGGCGCACGCAGCCATGTTCGAATTTTGGGAAAGAACGCTGGAAAGACGAGAGACGATGAGAAAACCAATAACCTGCGACGACTGAGTCAATGAAGGATGGCCTGAGAGATCTGCCGAAGGTAACAGAGCGAAAGGATAGATGCAGGAGGAGGAGGGCTCTATTCATAGGGTCAATTGCTTCAGCTCGCACGACTTCGCCAACTAATGCCTCTAACTAGAATGCCTCGAAAACTATTTCGGTCGTGTAGAGACAGCGCAACTTTTTTGCGATGCCTAGAACCACTTTTTGCGCCTCGACTTCCGGCAGCGTACATCAGATGCAACGGAAAGGACTTTCGAAGGTCTAAACGATCATTCAGTTCCAAAGGGGGCATTTTAAAACAAAGAAGTAAAGTACAACATCCAACAAACATCATGGACATTGAAAGCAAGACCAAGTCAGAGAGAAATTTGTTCGTGGTATAATATAAAACAAGTGATCTTTTATATTTGATATTGTAAAAATGTTTTTTTAGAGTGAGACAATTGCATTTAATTTCGATTTGAATTTTTTTCTCATTAGAAGAAAACTTCATGATGATTTCATGATGAAATCATTATGGCACACTATCCATATGCATTCAATAAGTCACATAAAAGCCATGAAATGTTAGTTTTGCATAAAAAAATTAATACATCATTATTAGACCAAAACATGAAAAATCTTCAAACAATTCTTTTTATGAATCCATTAAGAATACTTCATATTCCAAATAAGTCAAAATATGAAGAAATGAATCTTATTTGGATTCCGATCGGCTTTGGAATTTGCAAAAATCAACATTCCTTCAAATCTAGTGCTAAAATTTCTATGGAATGTATTCCTTCATAAGATTTTCTTAATAAATCTATAAAAAATATTATATATTGTGATTTTTTGTAACTTAATTCTCAATAATCTAACATTAATGATAGAAGAGGCATTAAATAGAACAAAAACGTAATCAAATTAAACATGTTTTCAGATAAATCTGATAAAATTACATAAAACACCGAATTCAATTAAATAAATTTATATGAACAAAAAATATAAATTCAATGAAAGGATATTATTATCTAAAATTAAACTTCAGGATTCTCATCCATGAAAATTGTATTTAAAAATGCTTACAAAAAGGTTTTCATATCACTCTTCATGAAATATTTTATCATGATAAAAATGCCAATTTCTATATTGTATTATGTAATGTTTATACATTTTGCGACAGATTTTTCACATTTATTTTGATTTTCATCACTTGTATCTAAGTTTAAAATGCAACCTATTACTAAAAACAAGGAGATAACTAATTTTTGGAAACATGGGTACAGTCAAAGGCATTAAAACATGCGTTACTTCGCTATTTGATTTATTTTATATCGATGGCTATAGCCAATCCTTAAAAAACAAGGTATTTATTTGTTGATGTTTACAAGAAAAACTCATTCAAACCTAAAGTAGAAACTTTTCCCCGTTGAAGTTAGTATGTGTAACTTTATGTTTATTTTTCATATTGAAATCTAATCAATATGAAAGACTTTTCATATCCATGTTTAGTTGTTTTTAATAATGAAATATGTAGTTTTTAATTGAGAAATTAATTTTTTATAAAGTATTATTGGAATATTTTGATTCTAAATATAGTGAACACATTCAATTTTTTCTTTTATCTTTCTAATTGAATATGTGAAACTAAGTTACATATTAACTTTATAAAAGTGATGATGAACTATGGTATTTTGTCTTTACATATACATATATACATATGTAAATTAATTTTTGTAAATAATATTTTCATTCAAGCAAAATCATTTTTGACATTAATTTACGAGAAAATAGATTGATTAAATGAAAAAAATCATTAGGAAATTTCTAGTTTGTTCAAAACTTAAGAGATTTGATTTATAGAACAACAAAACTTTATTAATGATTGTTATTCCTTTTTGTTTTTTAATATAATTTTGAAATAAAGATTATAATATAAGAATATTTTTTATACATTAAAATATTAGGAATTTATATTTTTCAATGCTTCTTCCATGATTTCGAGATCTCATTCTTGTTTCTCTAGTCAAGTTTTGCATGATTCTCGTGTTATTTTAATTTCCATATAATAAAATAAAATTCAAAACATGTTTTAAAAAATTAACTGATCTCTTGTAGACTTACATTTTATTTATTTATTGAAATTCAATTACTGTTTTGTTTCAATAACCTCTTCCCCATTCTATATCTAACAAGAGTTGACAGGGCTCCTTTATTATGATAGAAAAAAATTTCAGCATCATGACTTTACGACCTTATCTTCACTCAAATTGTAACATGTTCGTCGTTTTCTTCCTTGACGTCCACGCAGTTGTAAGGCTCGTATATACCCTTCTCTATCTTCTTGCGTTGAGAAGCCCTCATGTGACTTGAAAGTTATCGTAACCCTTTGAATGTCTGCTCTATTTCATCTGACGCACTTTGTCGGCTTTCGAAGCGCCGAAACTAGTTCTAGGCATCGTAAAAAAGTTGCGCTGTCTCTAGGCGACGGAAATAGTTTTCAAGGCATTCTAGTTAGAGGCATTAGTTGGCGAAGTCGTGCGAGCTGAAGTAATTAACCCCTATTCATATGTAAGTTCCGACGGCAACTTTCTGAGCACCAGGATAAAACTCCAATCGACGACGCGTTTATGACAATTTGAATAACCGCACGTTTGCAGTACACAGCTAAGTTGGAGATCAAATGAAGCAATGTGAGACATCGTAAACCATAAGAAATTCGGCCGACGATTTTTCCGGAACATATTTTTCCTCGGGCTAGTTTTGGAGACATGCGAGCCGCGCAGGCTTGTGCCTGCCCATGCGGCAGACCACGTGGTTGGATGTGGAGCGACGCCCTCAGCAACGAGCGCAGCACACCATCGTTGTCCGCTCGTGAGAAAAGTTCACCACACAAAAAAGTGCGACGGTTGCCAACGGCGAGGAGACCAATGGGGCCGAGGCCTAACGATCGCAAACTTCAGAAAGCGAAACGTTTTCCGGAGGAAAGTCTGAAATGCGGCCGGCACTATCGATGGCCACCGTCGCAGAGTGGTTGAACGGTGGACGACGACGCGGGAAAAAGTGAACCGTCAGCGCGGTGGCACAGCACTCTGCGCGTGTGAATGACGTGCGAAGGCTTGGCGATCGCGTGGCCCCTTGACGCACCACGCCCGAGTCCGCGTGAGCCCCGGACCGTCCCTTCGACCCCTCGCACGCGGACAGACCGAGGCGGCTGTCGTCATCCCCGAACTGCCGACGCAAGTCGACAGGAGATATTAAATGGCGGTGGACGAGAGTAGCCGACGAGTCAAACGAAGCGTACTGGTTTGCACGTCGAATGAGGCGACCACTGACAAACTTGGAACAAACCTCAATTCCGCTTATGATGCTAGTAGAGCAGTGGCCACGTTTGCAAGGGTGACCTGGCACCGCCTCTTGCCCTGCCTGAGGTTGCTAGCGGGCAAAGGTTGGTCGTCCGACGGCCAAGATGCAGTCGAGTGGTCCGAAAAGAACCAATCTAGGAAGGCCGCTCAAAAGCTCCATTTAAAACTTGCCTAGGGTGGAAAGCCACTGCTCCGGGACCACCTGGGCCATTCAGACGTCACCACCTGCGAGTGGTTGGCGAACACTCGCACCGTGTACCACGTCCGTATGAGCGAAGATGTACCGGAACCCTGTGGAACATTCCCTACCAGCCTCTGTTTTCAGAGACCGTCCATTCTCCCAACTTCTACTAGTCCACTCTCTTAGTTCCTACAAGAATCCCAATCCTCACATTAGCCCAATTATTTGGAAGGAAAACATTTATAAAATAGATTGAAAAAACAATAAGTATCAATAAATGTTTTCAATCTGATTTTATGACAATAGTGATTCCCTAAACTCTACAAATTGTCACTTTTTCATTGAAGAAGCCCCGTCGCCCTCCCCCAAACCCCCCACCCCCCTACCGTAGTTTCTTTTATATTCGCATATTTTTTCTATCTGAACTAAGTGACAGTGAAATTCGGCCATGATTTTTAGCTCTAGAATTTTGGACCTGTTCATCCAAAAGTCCCTTGTATTCTTTTAATGTCTTAATTTTGGTCGAAATTATCGTTCATTTCCTTGGTCTGTCCTTAGGATTTCTCTTATTGAATCTTCAACTTTCGAAAGTCGAGGGCGAAGTCCCGCGTCTCGACTTGCCTCGCAGGTAGATCTTGCTCGCAATCCCTTGTGGACGGCATGTTCACGTGGAGTCCACGAGGGATTGCGAGCGAAACATGGAAATTTCACGTTCCGCTTGCAGTCCCTATGAGACTCCGCGCGGAACGTGAAATGGTGTAGAGAAATAGCTTTTTCGTAATTCTGAGAGTGATTCCTCAAAGACAACATAATCATTTAGGTGCTCGAATGGACGAAGGAAAATAATGATTTTAGTCGAACGTAAAAAAAACTATGGTATCATGCCAAACGGAGAGTGGATGGTACACAGGTATGAGTTGCGAGGCAAAACACGGTCCAAGAATTTGGGACATTTGAGCCATTTGGAATTATTAGTAAGTGTACTTGGATGAAAAGTGTAGAATTGATCGAACACATATATACAAGTGTTGAGTTGCAAATGAGACGTAGTTGGGGTCATGAAGTGGATTGTGTAGTTGATAGAAAACTTCCAAGATAGACGCGCAGATTGTATGGCTACGTGCTAGAGAGCATCGGACGCAATGGATGTGGTAATCTTGACTTGCCAAAAGGGAGGGACAAAGAGTTTTGTACAGGGAACGAGAGTGTAAGACCGGTGAGTACACACTGGTACCAAGCAGTCGCTTGAGCCGTTTTGCACCACCACCCGAGAGTCGAGCCCGCCCACTCGGAATCAACCAAGGGTGGCTTCTCACCAGTGCACAGCCAACGGCTGAAATCATGCAGGTCCCCCAAGCACCCAGAGGCAAGTCACAATGACGCAGGGATCAACAGTCAGAAATACTGAACCCTAGCATTAACCACATCAAAGCAAGATAATCAAATGACGACCGTTCATGTGCCAAAGGGCACTCCATGGTGCAACGTTAGCTGCTTCATGTAGCCAGAGCCAGCAGTCAGGGTTCGCTCGTGTGACCTCTCCCCAAGGAAGGCCATGGTCATTTAATCTGTATATGTGTCTGTGCCATGAAGAGTGAGATAAGAGGACATAGTGATGTGATTTGCCAACAAGACTTGAACACTCCCCCATGACCCGCAGGGAAACAACCCACACACACTGGAGCACTGCACATGCATGAATGTGAGAGAAATGAACACAAAGAGACAAGCAAACAACAAGAACCTCAGCCTGGGTCATGGGGAGAGGTGAGGCCGACAACATGAATAGTAATCTTGAAAACATTTCGGTTGAGAGCCTTGGTGAGAAATTCAGCTCTTTGAGACCGTGTGTCCATCAAAGCAACGCGGACAATGCCATCAACAATGCACTCACGAACAAAGTGATGCTCCACATTGATGTTCTTGGTGCGAGACTAGTGCATGCTGCTATTTTCTGCAATGGCCTTTGAGCTTTGATTGTCACAACGTAGAGCGATGCAGCGAATGAGGACACGCAACTACTTCAGTAGATGACAAAGCCAGACAACTTCACACGTACTTGCGGCAAGAGCTACATACTGAGCCTCAACGGTGCTGCAGGCAACGCACCCTTGTTTTCCTTTTTCGACAAAACTACTATTCCACCAACCATGAAAATGTATTCCGTTGTACATCCTGCATCAGATTCATGCGCCGAGTCACTATTAGTGAAACCATTGACAAGTATTGTGGGCTGCACACAAAAGTACAGCTCGGTGCGAGGTGTGGACTACCGCCGACGCCGCCTCAAGATGGCGCTCTCAAGGACTCAAGGAGAATTGGGAGAGAAAGTTCACATCAAATGAAATATCAGCACGAGTGGTGGTAGCAATATGTATTGGGGATCCAATGACTCTGAGATAATTTGTCATGTCCATTACCTCCCCCGACTTTGATGGCTCGAAGGACTTCAGCAGTGGTTGGCCGGTTGGGGTCATGGGTAAAGAAGCTGTGGGAAAAAATGTGAGAAGCGGTCCAAACCGCTCCCCCAGGCTGCAGGCGTATGCAGCTTGGTGGACGTGCAAGATGTGACGTGAGCGGTCACGCTCTAGCTCCATGTCTAGAAAGTCACAAGCTAGGCGAAGGTTCCTCATCTTGTATGCTGACAGTAGAAGAGACTTTGTAGCTTTGACAGATGTGGCGTCTGGAGAAGCAATCAGGAGATCGTCCACATAGACAAGGATGGGAACAAGTGGCTTGGTTGGGGCACTGAGGAACAGAGTAGGATCTACGGTGCTTCGTCGAAAGCCTCCCTTTTCCAGGGTTGCTGCAATCTCTTGGTTTCTCAACGTGGGGACTGCTTAAGGCCATAGACCACCTTGCGCAAACGCCACACTCGATTTGAGCCATCAGAAAAGCCGACTGGTTGGACCATATAGATTTCCTCGTCAAGTTTTCCATGAAGGAAGGCATCCTTGACGTCCATCTGTTCAAGTTCCCAGTCATGTTAGGCGACTAGACTGAGCAGTGCCCTAGCAGTGGTGTAGCGACCCACTCGAGCAAATGTCTCATTGAAGTCAACCCCAGGGACTTGAGAGTAGCCATTTGCGGTGAGGCGTGCCTTGTACCGTTCGACAATGTTGTCAAGGTTCAGCTTACGCCAATGTACCCATTTCACGGCTATCGCTTTGCAGCTCGGCGGGAGGTCGATTAGTTTGTACACACAATGCTCAGACAAAGCACCAAGTTTGGCTTTCATTGCCTTCTCCCACAGAGGGGAGTCGGTCGCTATGCAGCAGCATGTATAGTTAAGGGTTCAGGTTGAAGAGGAGAGAGACCTGTGACAGTAAAGCACGTGGCAGTATACGCAGCCATAGAAGAGGTAAGGGCTAGCCAAAACTCCTGCTCAATGAGGGAGTAGCCAAGTGTAGTACTGGAGTACACCACAGATGCAGCAATGGAGAACGCGGTAGTCACGAGTCCAGAGCACAAAGGCCAGGGTCACTAAAGACAACAAGACGGGAGTGAGATAGAAGTGCCATGAGACGGCCACCGCGCGTGTGAGACAGGAGGCACAAAGGAGACATGTGGATTAGAGGCAGGAAGAGGCACAGAGGGCACAGGAGGCGACGACTCAGCAAGAGGGGTAGGGCGCAGAGGCTTAGAGGGAGGAGGTGAATCAGAGCTAGCAGAGGGCTTAGAGAGAACCGGGGCCGTAGAAGAGGCAGAGGGCTCAGAGGAGACGGAGGGCTCAGAGGATGCACAGGACTCAGAGGAGACAGAGGGCTCAGAGGATGTAGAGGGCTCAGAGGAGGTAGAGGGTTTAGAAGATGAAGAGGGCTCAGAGGAGGCAGAGGACTCAAAGGAGATAAGGGGTACCGACGGGCACACCGAGGGGAGAACAGAGGACCGAAAGGGAGGAGTGCCACTCCCACCCCGAGGAGGTAGAGAGAGGGACCCGACCGCGAAGCGAGGGAGGTCGCGCTCAAACAAGTGCTTGAAAAGAGCACATCGTGAGACTCAAGAACATGACAACGAGCAGGATCCTAAAAGTGCCACACCTTTGAGAATGGCAAGACGCTAAGGAAGACACACAAACGGCCACGGGGGGAGAGCTTACCGTCCTATTGGCCAGCTGGGAGCCACAAGGAGACAAGGGACCCCCACACACGAGCAGGACAAAGATCATCGCAACGACCTGTCCATCACTCAAAGGGTATGATAGTGTGAAGGAGGGGACCGTGAGGGATGCGATTCCAGACTCACGTCATGTAGGACATGACCTCAAAGGCAAAGAGTGGGGACTATCCAGAAGTAGAGAGAAGGGGGTGCACCCCATCGGCGAGGGTGCGATTCAAACGCTCGGACACGCTGTTCTATTGAGGAGTGTAGGGAACAGAGGACTTAACACGAGCACCTTGTGACTCAAGGAAGGAAGAGGTGGGGCCAAAGAACTCACCGCCTAGGTCACTATGAAAGACACGTAAAGGCCGTAGGCACGGTCATTCTGCCAGAGGAAGCGAGGTCTCAAGGGCATCAGTGACGTGGCTCTTGTGGAGAAGAGCAAAGATCCATGGGTAGCGAGAGAAGTCATCAGTCAAGAAAAGTACGTAGCAACCAAGGCCACCGAGAAAGCCATGAAGCGACGGACCCATGACATCAGGATGATTGAGGTCAAGGGGATGAGAGTGTTGACAAGGTGTGCCCCTTACGTGGAGTGCCGTTGATCGTACTCCCTGGTTCGACCACTGAGGAGTATTTTAAAACCTGATCTGACTTTAGATTTGGATTCATTGGATGTTTCCATGCAAGATCGAGCTTTGAATCGCTCGATTTGAGTGAGTATTCAGAAAGTTAGCCTAGCTCGAAGTTCGGGTGATGGACGTGTGGAATCTGGTACTTGTCATGGGTGGCGGGATAATCCACCGGCAGTGATCCGAGTTCATCCCCATTAAGCTCCAAATGCATCAGGGGCAAAAAAGAAGAAACTAGAAGGATGTCATTGACCATGATGAAACTCTCCTTGACTTCTGGATGAGGAAAGGTGCTCCGACGCATCATCGTCAAAGCGCCTCCCGTTGCCTAGCGTGCAAGGCAAGGTGGGCGGCTCCACCAAGGGTACTTTGATGGCTACAGGAGGGGCTCTACTGCTCCAATTTTGGCGTGTTTGGATGCGTTGGAAAGTTGAGATCACAGGCTATAAGGATGTGATATATTATGACTATGCTAAGTAACAAAAACTTGTTTTGATTCAGTTCTACTGAATGTAACGTGTTCTATCCACTCACATGCGTGATCTTTGTACTCCACACCCTTCACCAAAGGCGTTCATTGGCTGTCCTAAACATTGGTAGCGTGCATCAGTGAGAGCTAGGGATCCTTGAGGGTGCTTCCACAGCCACTAGTATCAACGAAGGGTTATGGGCCCACGTGCTTAGAAGGACCCTAGCTCAACAACTTTCACCCTACCGCCGCGTGCCATGGCAACGACCGAACAAGAGAGCATCGGATCCGTCTCGAAGTTTGACGAGAACGGCTTCCCTTTGTAGAGGTGGCAGTTTGGGTTCAACCTTGATGACAAAGGCTTGCTTGAGCTGGTCAATGGTAGAGAGACCGCCCCTCCGGATACCGCGACGTCCGAAGAAGTGTACAAGTATAAGAAGCGCAACAAGAAGGCGCTTGCTTTGTTGGTGTTAGCGCTAGCTCCGGCGCAGCTTGCATCGATTCAAGGATGCACAGAGGTCGCGGAGGCCTGGAAGAATCCTTGCACCATCTACCAGTCTACCAACCTTGCTAACCAGCTCTTCTTCTTCAAGAGGGTCGTCACCCTTCAAGCCAACGAAGGGGACAACATCATGGAGATCCTGTAGTAGATTGAGTCCCTTACTGCCGAGTGCGTAGCCACCGGATGGAAGGTCGACCCTCAGTTGTAAGCCATGATCCTCCTCCTGGTCTTACCAGACAATTGGCGTCCCATGATTACCATCGTAGGCGGCTGGTCTACCGATGAGCTGAAATACCCAAAGGTGGCTGAATACGTCCATAATGAATGGATGCGGCGTGGTGGGAGAGAAAGCGGGGCAATGTCAAGTTCCGCCTGTGCTGTCTGCCCTCAAGGTGGAGGAGGAGGCAAGGAGGAGAAGGGTGCCAAGTAGGGCACCAAGAAAGGTGACAAGAAGGGGGAGTGCTACGTATGTGGCAAAGAAGACCACTACGTACGCAACTACCCTAATAGGAAGTCGGACCAATCGGGGAAGGTTTGAAAGGACGACCTCCTAATGATGGCGAAGGAGTCCACTGACTTGACTCCAGGAGTCTCCGTGATTGACTCACGATTGGTCCGTCACACGCAATGCAACCGGTCGGCATTTGTCACCTATAGTGCCTTGGAGCAGCGCATGACAGTGGCCAACGGCAAAACGGAGTTGGATCCCGGTGAAGGCAACGTCCGCATCGAGATGGATGTGGATGGGGAAGTCGTCACAAGCACAATTCATGATGTCCTCCACATGCCCAACTTTGGGACAAATCTGCTGTCAGTGAGCTGCCTTACTGACAAGGGGTTGGAGGTTCTCTTCAACAAGGAGGCCATCATCCGCAAGGAGGGGAACGGTAAGGTGATTGCACGCAGAAAACAAGAGGATGACTTGTACCTGCTCCGTGCAAAGATCCTTGGCAGCCGGGCAGGACCCGACTTCGTCCACCTTGTGTAAAAGCGCGATGGAGACCTGGACCTGTGGCATCACCGACTGTGTCACATCGGTTCTTTGCCATGTCCCACCGTGAGGGACATGGCAAAGAAGGAAGTGGTGCAGGGTCTTGAGGTCAAGGGCCTTGACACAGCCAAGAATACCGTGTACGAGCTGTGCGTGGTTGGTAACGCGACACGACAGCCGTTTGATGGCAAAGGGACGCGTGCATCGGCGAAGTTGGAGGTGGTTCAAACTGACGTGTGTGGGCCATCGGGGGCGCTTGCTACTTTGTGAACTTCATCGATGATCAAATTCGCAAGATCTACCTCTACATCATCAAGAGGAAGAGTGATTCCCTGTCGTGCATGCAGGAGTTTGTGGCGGTAGTGGAACGACAAACATGGTTGAAGGTGAAGGCGTTCTGGAGCGACAACAATGGCGAGTACGAGGGCTGCTCGGCACGGATGAAGAGCAAGGGGATCACGTGGCAGAAAAACATGCCACATTCTCTGCAACACAACGGCATCACCGAGAGGGAAAACCGCACCATCCTCAACATGGTCCGGTCTATGTTGAGCGATGCCGGCCTCGTGCAGCATTACTGGGGCGAGGCGGCACGGACAGCCTGACGCCAATGAAGCCACTAGAAGACACGGAGTCCAAGGTGTGGACGACGCCACAAGAGGTGTAGAGTGGGAGGAGGCCAATCGTGGCTCACCTCTGCACATTTGGCTGTGTTGCGCATGCTGTTGTGTAAACATGGGAGGAGCGGGGCAAGCTAGACCCGCGGACTCACCGATGCATCTTTGTTGGGTATGAGAGCGGGAGCAAGGTATACCGGCTCTTCGACCCATGGAGGTAGCAGATCGTGAAGAGTCATGATGTCACGTTCGACGCGGACAGCAGTTGGACGGACAAGGATGCGGGTCTCTCCAAGTAGGGGGAGTGGCTGCCACTCCTCGATGGGGAGACACATGAGGACACAAAAGAGGGTGTGTAACAAAGTGCCCCTCTTTTCTGGCATACTCAGGGTCTCACCTGGGTTTGGGGGGCACTCAGGGTATTTTCCGTTTATCGGAAATACGTCCGGGGGTCGATCTCACCTCCTCTCGACCGCAGATACAAGAAGGAGGAGGGGGAGCGTGCACGTGAGCAAGCGCCGGCGTGGGGTTCACGCCGACGCTAGGGGGGGGGGTTCGTGCAAACCCCCTCGCGGCGTTCCATAACCGCCACGCGAGGGTGGCTTTCGCCCCCTCGGCGAGTAGCGTAATGGATACGCTATCCGCCGAGGGGAGCGCGCAGCCGGGAGCTCCCGGCAACAGCCGCGGTCAATGACAGCAGCAAGCACGGAGGCTGTGACCGCGCGACGGTCACAGTACTCATCGCCGCGAGTCACACGCAACCAACGGGGCGGCTCGCCGAGAGACAGAAGGGACCGTCGATCTGGACGATCGACAACCGGGAGCTTCTCGCACAAGGCACTAGGTGCAAGTAGGGCACCGAGTTCAGGTGCAAGTAGGACACCTAGTACAGGTGCAAATAGCTTGTTTTGGCAAGCTAGGAAAGCAGTAGGAAGAGGCCTGGGCTAGCCAGCCGAACAGTATAAATACCCTGTACTCAGTTCAATCGAAAACCTGTATTTCCAGCTCTGGATCCCAGACATCTCCAAGTCTATCTTTCCGCTGCAACTGTGCTCTCCACACACAAAGGCTAAATCTCTAGAGAGCACCCACTCTCACGTCTGGTATCAGAGCCAAAGCCACGCGTTGGACGGAAGCGCTGCCGGAGCTCGCGAAGCTTCAAGGAGCGAAGGCACAGACTACGCCGGGCAACGTCGAGGCTGATCGAGAGGGAGATTGCTGGACCAGACTTCGAAGCCAACGCACGAGCCAACCTCTGGAAAATCTTCTACATTTCCAGAGTGTCCACACGGTCTACCGTGCACGCGCGGGAGACGACGGGTGACTCCCACGCACTTCGAAGACATCAGATTTTTGTCCCGGACTGCCGAATTGTTGCCGGATTTTTTTTTATTGCTGCCAAAACGCTGCCAAATGTTTTCGAAGGATCTCCAGTGGCTAAAATCTATCGAGAGCCATGGAGCAGGCCTTGCAGCAGATTGTAGAGCAGTTGGGAGCCCCCAAGCTGGAGAACGAGCGGCTCAATCGGCAGATGGCTGACCTGCGGGACGGGACTAATGCTGGACAGGTTGGAGCGGCCCGGTCAAGGAGTCCGCCGAGACCAAAGCCAAAGGCTCCGGAAGCGTTCAATCCCTCTTTCAAGGGTACGAGCGTTCGGACCTGGTTGTTCGCGATGAATAGCTACTTCGGCGCTCTGGGTCATCCTCCAGAGGACGATGCTGTGCGTGTGTCATTCGCAGTGACACTGGTACGCGGAGCGGCATTAGAGTGGTGGAGGCAGCTGAATATGCTGGCCACTCGAGGTGGAGGTGGGAACGTAGCTGTGCAACATGCCATGTTGTGACAGCCAGGTGCGGTGCAAGGTGAAGCTCGCGTGCCAACGACATGGGAGCAGTTCGAGCAAGCTATCAGAGACCGATTTGATCTCGTGAACACCTCCATGGTCGCACGCAACAAGCTTAAGCAGCTGAAGCAGATCGGCTCGGTACAGGAGTACACACGCCTTTTCTTGGCGTTGTGCTCGGAGATCGACGACATGAGCGAGCCGGAGATGGCAGAAAAATACCACGACGGCTTGAAGGCGAAAATTCAGCGGACGCTGGCACTAAGTGGCATCACGGAGTTCCAGGCAATGGTAGCCACTGCTGAGCGCGTCGACGCGCTACGCTACCATCGAGGGGGTTTTTGTGAGAAACAAGAGAAATTTTAGCGTCGAACACAGCACCAACAAGCTGACGCCATGGAGATCGACGTAGTGCAAGGAGGCCAACAGCAGAGCAAGCCGCATGGTGGGAACTGTTGGATCTGCGGGAAGCCTGGGCACCACAAGAAGGACTGCAAGAAGAAGCAGTAGGGAAACGGCAACCAGCAGTGAGTGGCGGGCGGCCATCTGCTGGGAAAGCTTCGTCCGCATCAACGAACACCAGTCCCGAAAGTCCTTCGACAACTAGGGAGCTGCCGAGTGTATTGCTACAGAGCGAAGGAAGCGGGAGCGTTCCAGGGATCCTCCTGAAAGCCGAAATGTTATCGGCTGGTTTTGCGGACGGCGAGGGGTGCCAGACTCGCCGGCACATTAAAGCATTACTAGATTGTGGCGCGTCGCACTCATTCTTCAGCGATGAGCTTGTAAAGAGGTTGGGGCTTGCACGGCTACCCGAGAAGCCAACTACGGCCAAGTTGGTGCAAGGGGAGTTGGAGTGCGGACTGCCTCTAAAGCCTCTGAGGATCCGTCTGGGCAAGTTGTCGTGCGATGTGAACTTTCGCACGTGCCCGATGGATACCTACGACGCCATTTTGGGGCGTGACTGGCTGCACCAGTGGAATCCTGCTGTGGATTGGGTGCGCAGCCAGGTGAAAGTGAAGAAAAGCGGAGATCAAATTGTTTTGCCGTTGTGGGCAGAGGAGAAGGACTCTAAGGCAGACAAGGTGCCGCAGTTGAGTTTCGTGCAGCTGAAGCGCTGTCAGCGCAGGGGGGAACAAGTGTACCTTGTGTGGGTGCGACAAAAGGAAGCAGCTGCAGAGGTGGAAGTGCTGGCAGCGGAGACAAAGCAACAAGAGGGCGAGCAGCAAAAAGCACCTGCAACAGAGCTATCGGAAGGCATGAAAGGAGTGTTGGACAGCTATAGTGACGTGTTTCCTCCTGAGCTACCAAAGGGTTTACCACCAAAGCGGGACATCGACCACAAAATTGATCTGGTTCCGAGAGCAACGCCAACGGTACGAGTTGCTTATCGCATGAGCGATAATGAGCTGGGTGAGCTAAAGAAGCAGTTGGAGGAGCTGACGGAGCAAGGTTTCATCAGACCATCGGTGTCACCCTACGCTGCACCAGTCCTCTTTGTGAAGAAAAAGACAGGGGAGCTGCGGATGTGCGTGGACTATCGCGCACTGAACAACGTAACGATCAAGAAGTGGTACACACTACCAAGGGTCGAGGAGCTGTTTGACCAACTGAGGGGAGCGCAGTTCTTCAGCAAGATTGACTTGCGCTCAGGGTACCATCAGATCCGGATTGCGGAGCAGGATGTGGAGAAGACGGCGTTCCGAATGCGGTACGGTCATTTTGAGTACCTCGTGATGCCGTTTGGGTTAACCAACGCTCCTGTAACGTTCATGAGCCTCATGAACAGGATCTTCCACCCTCACTTGGACTAATTCATGGTGGTGTTCCTCGACGACATCCTCGTCTACTCCCAAACTCTAGAAGAGCATCAGCAACATCTTCGGCAGGTGTTGGACATTCTTCGGGAAGAGAAGCTGTTTGCGAAGCTCTCCAAGTGTGAGTTCAAGAAAAGGGAGGTGGAGTTCCTTGGGCACATCGTAAGCGGCAAGGGTTTTCGCATGGACCCAAAAAAGGTCGAAGCAGTGAAGTAGTGGCTGACACCAAAGTGCATGCGTGACATCCAGGTCTTCCTGTGGTTTGTCAGGGACTACCAAAAAATCATCCGGGGGTACGCAGAGAAGGGTGCGCCGCTGACTCAGTTGCTAAGGAAGGATCACCAGTGGGAATGGGACGATCAGGAGCAAAAGAGCCTCGAGGAGCTCAAGGCTGCAATGTGTGACGCTCCGGTCCTGGTGCATCCGGATTCATCCAAGGAGTACGTCATGGCGACGTATGTAAGCGACTATGCCATTGGGGCGGTGCTGATGCAGAATCACGGAAAGGGGCCACAGTCGATTGCGTACGCGTCTCGCAAGTTTTGAGGTGCGGAGCTAAAGTACGTATTCCATGAAAACGAGATGCTGGCGGTGATCCATGCGTTCAAGCACTGGAGGTGCTACCTCGAGTCGCGGCGCTGCGTGGTCTTCACGGACCATTATGCCCCGAAGTACCCTACTGATCTTTGAATTCGATTATAAATATTTTTTGGGAGGTTTTTGGTGAACGATTTTTTTTAGACGAATTGATTAGGTACCACCAAAACAATTCCTTCAACGGCCAACATGCAGATATTCGTTCATGACCCGGGTTCTACGAGCAAGGCTGTGCTCGAAATCAAACTTTTTAGAAATTGACTACGGTTCACGCGCAGATAACAGGATTGAGTGTGTGATCTTCGCATTGTCAGACATGTCTGACGTGGATTTCTGGCACGTCAGCCATGTGAGACAGAGCGCAAAGCATGTTTTGCGCAGATCTCAAGCCGTCAGACGCTCGCTCGCTTGCTCCCTTGCTTGTCGGCACATGGAGATGAGCTAGTTCGTCGAATTCATAGATTCGACATTTTCGTTGAACGAAAGAAAAGGTGCTACCTAAAAACCTTAATTTGCAAAAACCGTGTTCGAAATCATGGAACACATAAATTGTAAACTTGAAAAAAACGAAATCCAAGATCAGTAGGGTACCTGAAGACGCAGCCAAACCTCAGTCGCCAACAAACTCACTGGATGGAGTTTCTTGAGGGGAGTTTTGACTACAAGATCCTGTGCAAGCGTGGGAAGGTGAACCCGGCAGACCCTCTATCAAGGAGGCCGGACTTGAGCCTCAATGCCATCTCAGTGCTGATGGGATCTCCAGTCATGCATAGCCTGTTCAAGCACGGCTATGGCGTGGACAGTGAGTTCACGGGTGGTGCGCCGAGAAACGCCACGTGGGATGGAGTGTATTGGCGAAGGGGTCAGGAGCGGAGGATTGTCGTGCCGGATTATGCGCCATTGAAGCAGTTGTTGCTGGAGGAGGCGCATGACACACAATACTCGGGTCATTTCGGCTTCGACAAGACGCTCAAAGCCTTGGCACGCCAATACTGGTGGTTGTCAATGGCGACTGATTGCAAGAGGTTTGTGAGTAGCTACGATGTGTGCCAACGCATCAAGACACGGAGGACCAAGCCACCAAGGGAGCTGCAACCATTGCGTGTACCAGAGAGGCTATGGAAAGACATCTCGCTTGACTTCATTGGTGGGTTGCCTGTGACGCAGCAAGGTAACAACACAGTGTTGATGGTGGTGGACCGGTTCTCCAAGATGGCACACTTCATCGCATGTCCTGAAAGCATCACAGGTGCCGGGACAGCTCAACTCCTCCTCAGTCATGTCATCACATTGCATGGAGTGCCGTAGTCAGTGGTCTCCGATTGCGATCCACGCTTCACTTCGCGATTCTAGAGAGATCTCATGGAGAAGCTGGGCACGCGAGTGCAGCTGACCACAGCATACCACCCACAGAGCGATGGGCAGACAGAGCGCACGAACCAGACATTGGAGCAGCTGCTGCAGAGCATGGTCCCACCGGATGGAGAGGGTTGGGAGGAGAAGCTCAGAGTGGCAAAATTCGCCTACAACTTAGCGGTATCAGCATCCACAGGGAAGTCACCGTTTGAGGTGGTCTACGGCCACCAGCCATTAAGCCCAGCTGCCCTTGCTACGGCAACATCTCTTCCGGCTGTGCAGCAGATTGCTGAAGGGTTTGCCACCACTTGGGACGTGGTGCGGCAATGGCTGTTGAAGGCACAAAAGCAACAGAAGCATCAGGCTGATAAGCATCGCTCTGTGGAGGAGTTCCAAGTGGGAGATCAGGTGATGCTGAACTCTGCTAACCTGCAACTGATGGGAGTTGGGAGTCCGAAGCTGAAACCGCGATGGGTGGGTCCGTTCCTCATTCTGGAGAAGCGGTCGGCCGTTTCATACAAGCTGGAGCTGTCAGCTCACTACACCATCCATCCGGTGTTCCACATCTCCTTGCTTTCTGCCTATCGCGACCCCAACACCTTCTTCTAGAGTCGCGGGACAGCTCCACCTCCTACTGTCCAGGTTGCAGGCAGTGAGGAGTTTGAGGTGGAGAAGATCCTGGCGGACCGCCAAAGGGGACGACGGCATGAGCTTCTGGTGCAGTGGAAGGGGTACCCGGCGGCGCACAACCCTTCTGAGCCAGAGGCCAACTTCCATGTTGGGGGTACCAACACTGTTCTTCAGGAGTACCTCAGGCGCACCGGGACATCGCGCCTCTGACGGGGGGGTGAATGTAACAAAGTGCCCCTCTTTTCTGGCATACTCGGGGTCTCACCTGGGTTTGGGGGGTACTCGTGGTATTTTTCGTTTATCGAAAATACGTCCGGGGGTCGATCTCACCTCCGCTTGACCACGGATACAAGGAGGAGGAGGGGGAGCGCGCGCGTGAGCAAGCGCCGGCGTGGGGTTCACGCCGGCGCTAGGGGGCTGTTTTGTGCGAACCCCCTCGCGGCGTTCCGTAGCCGCCACGCGAGGGTGGCTTTCGTCCCCTCGGTGAGTAGCGTAACAGATACGCTATCCGCCGAGGGGAGCGCGCCGCCGGGAGCTCCCGGCAACGGCCTCGGTCAACGATAGCAACAAGCACGGTGGCTGCGACCGCGCGACAGTCACAGCACTCATCGCCGCGAGTCACACGCGACCAACGGGGCGGCTCGCCGAGAGACAGAAGGGACCGTCGATCCGGACGATCGACGGCCGGGAACTTCTCGCATAAGGCACTAGGTGCAAGTAGGGCACCGAGTTCAGGTGCAAGTAGGACACCTAGTACAGGTGCAAGTAGCTTGTTTTAGCAAGCTAGGAAAGCGGTAGGAAGAGGCCTGGGCTAGCCAGCCGAAGAATGAAAATACCCTGTACTCATTTCAATGGAAAACCTGTGTTTTCCAGCTCTGGATCCTAGACATCTCCAAGTCTATCTTTCCGCTGCAACTGTGCTCTCCACACACAAAGGTTAAATCTCCAGAGAGCACCCACTCTCACAGGGTGACACCGAAGCGGCTCCATCCAGGGGGAACCATCTGGTGGATGGGGGAGCGGCTGATTTGCATTCATCCGTGTTGGATAATGAGTTCAAAGCGCCGGCAGCAGTAGAGCTAAATGAGGAGGTGGGGATTGACCCTGTATCTCCATGGTCCCTGAGAGAGGGGGAGCAGGCCAGCGGTGTGAGTGGCACCATGAGAGAGCAGCAATAGCAGCAGCAGCAGCCTCAACAGCAGAGCCCCGAAGAAGCGGACGCACAAGGAGGATGACAAAATGATACGATGCCACGGAGGGCATCTAGACTGGGTTTGCTCAAGTTTTCTTTACGCAAGAGGATCCCGAGACCATCAAGGAGGCGTTGCAACAGAAGGATGGGGCTTAGTGGGAGAGAGCCATTAAATTTAAGCTCACCTCCCGTGAAGAGAACGGCACTTGACAGTTGATCGACGGGCCGGAGGGCACAAAGATCATTGGCTCCAAGTGGATCTTGAAGAAGAAGCTCACCAAGGAGGGAAAGGTGAAGCGGTACAAGGTGCGGGTTGGTGGCAAAGGGGTATGCCCAACGGAAGAGTGAACACTAGGAAGAAACCTTTGCACCAGTGGCAAAGTTCGCCTCCATCTGCTCCATCCTCTTGATAGCGGCAGCGTGCAATTACAAAGTCCACAAAATGGATGTGAAAACCGCATTCCTCAATGGCAACCTGGACAAGGAGGTCCTCATGGAGGTGCTGGAGGGGTGGACACGCTGTGGGGAAGGTGTGAGGGCTTCGCAAGGCGCTATACAGGGTGAAGCAAGCGCCACTCATGTGGTACCTGAAAATGGATGGCTTCATGGCCAAGCTTGGCTTCAAGCGTTGCGAATCGGATCACAGCTTGTACCTGCGGAAGCAGCCAAGGTTGCATCAGATTGTGGTCCTTCACGTGGATGACCACATCCTTGTATCATCGGTCATGGAGGAGTTGGTGAATCTGAAGCGGCAGTTGGGCTGTCGGTTCAAAATGACCGACATGGACAAGCTCGAGCACTACCGCGGCGTCTCCATCAAGAGGGACCGCAAGGCACACACGTTGGAGATGGGGTAGGCAAAGTACGTGCAAGAGGTACTCCACCGCTACAACGTGGAGGAGTGCAACCCCATCGGCACACCCATGACTACCACATGTGAACTGAGCTCGAGTATGGGGCCGAGCACGAATGAAGAGAAGGAGGAGATGGCAGGTGTGCCGTACCAGTCCGCGGTGGGGAGCATCATGTACGCCATGGTGGTGACGTGGCCCAACCTGGCCTTCGTGGAGGGCCAAGTGAGCCGCTATGCTGCTGACCCTGGACCGCTGCATTGGCAAGCGGTGAAGCGGATCCTCCGCTATCTCAAGGTGACAAAGCAGGCACGGCTCGTGTTTGGTGGGGGAGCGCGTGACGAGTCCCTCAAGTTGGTCGGCTACTCCGATGCCGACTAGGCTGGTGATGTGGATAACGGAAAATCAATGTCGAGGTACGTGTTTGTGCTTGGTGGTGCAACAATTTCATGGGCAAGTAGGAAGCAAGACTGTGTGGCACTGTCGATCACCGAAGCATAGTACACCGCTCTTACAAAAGCCGCAAAGGAGGCGGTGTGGCTACAGCGGCTGCTAAAGGAGATCGGGGTGCCGCAAAGAAAGCCGATGGTACTCAATGTCGACAACATGAGTGCCATTTACCTGACCCAAAACCCGGTGCTGCACATGAGGACTAAGCACATTGAGATCCGGCATCACTACGCGCGGGACTTGGTGGCGAAGGGAGATGCGGCCATTGTGCATTGTGGCACAAAGTGCATGCTCGCCAACGCCATAACCAAGGCACAACCCAAGGACAGGCACAATGCGAGCTGCATGGAGCTTGGTCTATACTTTGAGGTTTACAATGCCAGAGATTCCAAGGACAGGGAATCAAGGCTGCGGTGCAAGGGGGAGATTGTTAACATGGTGTGCTCCTTGCCACAAGTGCCGTTGACTATACTCTATGGTTCGACCACCGAGGAGTGGTTGAACACCTGAGGTGACTTTAGATTTGGATTCCTTGGATTTTCCATACAATATTGAGCTTTGAATTTCTTGATTCAAGTGACTATTCATAAAGTTAGCCCAGCCCGAAGTTTGGGTGTTGGGGGGGTGGAATCTGGTACCCTCCATGGGTGGCGGGATAATCCACCACCGGTGATCTGAGTTCGTCCCCAACAAGCTCCAAATGCACCAGGGACACAAAAGAATTAACTAGACGGATCTCCTTGACCAAGATGAAACTCTCCTTGACTTTTGGGTGAGGAAAGGCACTCCGACTGATCATCGTTGAAGCACTTCCCTTTGCCTAGCGTGCAAGGCAAAGCTAGAGCCAGTAGTCAGGGCTCACTCGAGTGACGTCTCCTAAGGGAAGGCCATGTTCATTTAGTTTATACATGTGTGTGTGTACCATGAAAAGTGAGACAAAGAGGGAATAGAGAGGTGAGTGGCCAACGAAACTTCAACAACTTTTCCAGCTATGCGTGTGGAGTCACGCCAGGAGTGGTTGGATCAAGAAGCTTCGGCAAGGAATCGGGGCTTTGGAGATCGACGGCAAAGATGCGAGATGCATCTTTCTATATCTCAGTACATCTCAATGCACCAAGAAGTCGACAGAAAGTTCGTGACACTTCTGTCAATGATTCTCAAGAGTGGTCAAAGTTGTTGGAATGTGCAAGAAGGATCACCAGAGGATGAGTGCAGTTGGTCTAACTGCCTTCGACCATCGGAGAAACAATTCATGTCTCGACGCACAGTGTGCTATTTGTGGAATGACATAAATGCCTACTCAAAAAATTTAGGGGCTCGTTTTTATCTGGTACATAACACTTCTTCCCCTTTTAGTCGCGACACCGGGGCGTGCTTATAGGTGTAGCCTGGTGACCGCGATTATACCCGTCGATCAGATGATTGACGGCGCGAAAGTTGTCATGGGGTTCTCAACTGTTGTGCATTGTTCGTAGCCGTGCCACTTGACAAGGTAGTTCACCATCTTGCCACGTCATCAATGGCCGAGGATATCCTTGATGGCGTATTCTCCACTTGTACAAGAGGAGGGGGAGGCACATCCTACCGTGGTAGTTCTCGCCGGGGTCTAGGTAGTGCTTGAGCCCACTGTTGTGGAATACTGGATGAACTTGCATCGTGTTGAGGAGTTTGATTCATGCAACTACAGGGATTTGCATGCGCTTGATCTCCGATGGTTTCAACCATCGAGGTTTGAGTTTTAAACAGTTGGCTTTCTATGGTTTAATGTTTGCAAAACTGAGGAGAACTTTGTCTCCAGCGGTGAACACGTCATCGCTGCAATGTTGGTCGGCTTCTCGCTTCATCGCCGCTTGTGTCTTTGCGAGTGTCTGCCATGTTTTGTCCTAGATGGTGGGGAAATCGCGACATTGGATGTCGACCACATGAATGTTGCTCATGCTGTGAAGTCCGAGAAGTTTGTCATACACCACTTCAAACGGAATTCTACCCGTTGCGGTGGATGTTGCATAGTAACATGCAAGTTTGGCGGTCGGAAGTTTGGCTGTCCAATCCCTCCGGTATGGCTTGTATAATGTTCGGAGAAATTGTTCGAGCGTCTGATTGGTCAGCTTGCTTTGGTTGTATGTTTGAGGTTGGAACGCCGTGGAAAGCTTGATCTGACTGCCGTAGCGAATCTTCAGCTTGAGTCACAAATGGTTGGTGAATTGACCGTCTCTGTCGCTTGGTTCTCAGCACGCCATGTAGCCGTACGATGTTGTTTAGACACAGCCGTGCTGTTCCTTCGGCGGTGATGATGGGAGTTTTTGGGATAAAATGGGAAATTTTGGAGATCCTATGGGCAACCACGAGGATTGCGTCATACACCTCGGGTTTGACCGGTAATCTAGTGACAAAGTCCATGGAGATGTTGGTCCATGCTTCCGTCGGAATGGGTTGCAGCCACATAAGCCTGGGTGGCTCCGTGCGATGGGATTTTTGTTGCTCACGCGTGTCGCATGATTTGCAAAAGTTGGCCATGTCGGCTTGTATATTCTCCCACCACTAGTACTTCAAAAGCTTCTTCAACGTCTTGTCCTCTCCAAAATGTCCACCTCGACCGGGTTCCTGGCACTACTCGAGCAGCATACGACGGAATTCGTTGTTCGCGGGTACGACCACCTGGCAAGTAAATCACCGCCACCAATAGGGTGTGTCGTGCCAGAACTTTGCCTTGTAATATCCGCCATGCTGGTCGTAGCCATGTGTGAACAATTGCTTGAGATGGTCGATGTGTATGACACATTGTCGGCATTCAAGATAGAACCACCATGTCTTGAATGCGTGTACGACCGCCGGTATCTCTTTCTTGTATACATGGTAGTTGAATTCCGGTCCATGTAACTTTCGCGATATGTATGTGACCGGTTTTTTTCTGGTGTTGTAATCCTATAGGGGAACTTTGCAAATGGCTCGGTCAGAGGTGTCCGCAATTATGATGTATTCGATCATTGGATCGTCTAATTGTAGGGCTGGTACCGAGGTCAGAAAGTTTCACAATGGAGTGGATGCTTCTTGTTTGTTGTCTGTCCACTGCCCTTCATTTTCTTTTCAAGTGAGGTTGAAAAGAGGCGCTGACACTCAGGTGTAATCTCATCTGAAACGCCGGTAGACATTGCAGAATTCAAGGAAGATGTGATTGTCTTGGATGTTGGTTGGCGTCGAACTAATTAGCGGCTGCTGCCACTTTTTTTAGATTCATGGTGATCCTTCCGTTGTTCATGACGTGATCCAAAACTTGATCAAACCGCGAACGAAGTCACACTTTGAGAGTTTTCCAAATAATTTCTCTCTTTGTAAAGCTTTGAAAACTTATCCGAGATGTCCATTGTGCTCCTCCGGGGTACGGCTGTATACCAGATTGTTGTTGAAGTGTACCACAAAGGAATCGTCGAGGTATGGGTAGAAGATGTTATTCATTGCCACCATGAATGTCGCCAGGACATTTGTGAGTCCGAGCGGCATGACCGTGAACTCAAAATGCCTATAGCATGTTGAGAACGCCGTCTTCTCAATATCTGCGTTTGCCACACGGATCTTGTGATAACCGTTGTGTAGGTCGATTTAGTGAATGTTCGAGCTCCTTGGAGAAGAGGGCAGCGGTTCTTGATGGTAGTGTTATTCAACGCCCGGTTTTCCATGCACATTCTCATGTCACCAGTTTTCTTCTGGTAACATGAGAATGTGGTGTGGCGTATGGCGACGTGGATGGGCGGATGAACCCCTAACCGAGCATTTTGTCGAGTTGTTGTTTTAGCTCAATCAGCTCATGGTTGCTCATCCGATAGGCTCCTCAAACTATGGATCGGCTGCCGAGTTTGAGTTCACGCTGTCGACTTCACATCGTGGTGGCAAAGTTTTTGGGAGTACGTTAGGAAATATGTCCGCAAACTCTTAGATGAGAGGTGCATACTCCTCGGGAACCATCACAAACTTTGTTGATGCCGATGAGGTCGATGAGGCTGATGAGGCTGATGAGGCCGATGAATCAACTACTGCCATTTCCGCTTCCTCCATTAGCTCGAGGTGTATGATCCACGCATTGGCCCCTCGTTACATACAATGCTTGGCCACGTTGAGCGGTATCGGCTGCACAGTTTTTGTTTCTCGAGAGCGGTGGTTTTCTCTACTGATTCTACCTTTGTTGCTTCTGTTGTCATCTTCCACCCCACGCGTGGAAGGTGTTTCTTGGCGCCATTGATTTCCACATAGACGTCGTCACCATTCCAGTCGATCTGAGGATTGTGCTGGTACAGGAAATCAAGTTCGAGAATGATTTTGTGATCATGCATTGGACATGGCCTCTAGACCGTTACGTCCCCTAAGTCTCCCACTTCTAGTCATAGTGGTTCTTGGAGTCTCCGTATCTGTAATCTCCCACCGACGGTTTTTCCTTCAAACAACCCTGGTTTGTTCTACAAACCCAGGTTTTGAACCATGTGGTTGTTTAGAAAAATGTGAGAGGCCCCTCCATCCAATATTGCCGGTACTGTTCTGCGTTTCTTGGAACCTCGGAGTTGTACGGTCATCCTCGCACCCTTCGTTGAACTTAGCGATCTTAGTAACCCTCTGCAGCAACGTGAGGCGTTCAGATGGGCAATCGTTTGGCACAAATCACTCCTCTCGGAGAAGAGTTGCGCCTGTCACTCCTGCCCCTTGCCGTTTCCCGAGTTGTGCCATGGTTGTGCCAGAGTTGTGCCATAGTTGTGCCAAAGTTTTGGCAGAGTTCTGCCATATTTGTGCCTGAGTTCTAACAGAGTTGGGCGATCGTTCGGCGCAGATCACTCCTCTCAGACAAGAGTTGTGCCGTTCACTCCTGCCCCTTGCCGTAGACCGAGTGATGCCAGGGTTGTGACAGAGTTGTGCCACAGTTGTAACTGAGATGCGCCAGAAGCGTGCCAGAGCTGTGCCAGAATTGCGACAGAGTTGTTCCAAAGTTGTGCAAGAGTTGTGCCTTACTTGTTCCAGAGTTGTGCCAGAGATGTGCTAGATTTGTGCCAGAGTTGTGCAAGAGTTGTGCAAAAGTTGTTCCGGAATTGTGCCGTAGTTGTGCCAGAGTTGTGCCACACTTGTTTCAGAGTTGTGCCAGAGTTGTGCAAGACCTGTGCCAGAATTGTTCCATAGTTGTTGCACAGTTGTGCCAGAGCTGTGCCAGAGTTGATCATTGGATATGTCATGTTGTGCAAGGGTTTTACCAGAATTGTTTCGTTTGTTGTGCCCAAGTTGTGTCAGAGTTGTGTCGGAGTTGTGGTAGAGTTGTAGTAGATTTGTGCCAGAGTTGTACCAGAGTTATGCCAGAGTTGTGCCAGAGTTGTGCAAGGGTCGTGCCAGAGTTGTGCCAGAGTTGTACTAGAGGTCTTCCATCGTTGTGCCAGAGTTGTGCAAGAGTTGTGCCAGAGTTTTTCCAGCGTTGTGCTAGAGCTGTGCCAGATTTGTGGCATAGCTGTGCCACAGTTGTGCCAGAGTCATGCCAGAGGTGTGCCAAACTTGTGCCAGAGTTGTGCCAGAGTTGTTGCATTGTTGTGCCGTAGTTGTGCCATTGATGTGCCAGATGTGTGCCATAGTTGTGCCAGAGCTGGGCCAGATTTGTGCCAGAGTTGTGCCAGAGATGTGCTAGAGTTGTGCCAGAGTTGTGCCAGAGTTGTGCTAGAGTTGTGCCAGAGTTGTGCCAGAGTTGTGCCAGAGTTGTTGCATTGTTGTGCCGTAGTTGTGCCATTGATGTGCCAGATGTGTGCCATAGTTGTGCCAGAGCTGGGCCAGATTTGTGCCAGAGTTGTGCCAGAGATGTGCTAGAGTTGTGCCAGAGTTGTGCAAGAGTTTTGCCAGAGTTTTTACAGAGTTGTGCCGTAGTTGTGCCAGAACTGGGCCATTCTTGTTCCAGAGTTGTGCCAGAGTTGTGCCAGAGTTGTGGAAGGGTTGCACCAGAGTTGTTTCATTTTTGTGCCCGATTTGTGTCAGAGTTGTGTTGGAGGTGTGTCAGAGTTGTGCTAGAGTTGTGTCAGAGTTGTGCCAGAGTTATGCCAGAGTTGTTTAAGGGCCGTGCCAGAGTTGTGCCAGAGGTGTGCCAGAGTTATGCTAGAGTTGTGCCAGAGTTGTACCAGCATTGTGCTAGAGCTGTGCCAGATATGTGGCATAGATGTGCCACAGTTGTGCAAGAGTCATGCCAGATGTGTGCCAAAACTTGTTCCAGGACTGTGCAAGGATTTTTCCAGAGTTTTTCCTGAGTTGTGCCAGAGTTGTGCCAGATTTATGCCTATGTTGTGCCAGAGTTGTTCCTGAGTTGTGCTGAGCTGTGCACGAGTTGTGTGGTAGTTGTGCCAGAGTTGTGCCAGAGTCGTGCCTGAACTGTGCCACAGTTGTGCCAGAGTTGTACCAGAGCTGTGCCATGGTTGTGCCAGAGTTGTGCCAGAGTTGTGCCATGTTTGTGCCAGAGTTTTTCTAGAGTAGTGCTAGAGTTATGCCAGAGCTGTATCAGAGTTGAAAAACAGTTACACCATGAAAGTGCCAGATTTGTGCCAAAGTTCTGCCAGGGTTGGGCCAAAGTTGTGCCAGAGTTGTGCCAGGGTTGTGACAGGGTTTTGCCAGGGTTGTGCCGAAGTTGTGACAGAGTTTTGCCAGAGTTGTTCCTGACTTGTGACAGAAATGTGCCATGATTGTGCCAGAGATGTCAGTTTCTTTATTTCTTCCCAATCATTCGTTGATGAAAGTAGCATGTCTCATTCTACCATGGATTTGTTTTTTAAAATTTACTTACAATTTCAGTGGAGTATGTTGTACTCCATGCTACATGATGATCACCAAGCAATTCTTACTACTTCGTGATGCTAAAGAGTACTCACAAGGCGAGCAGAACAGCCATGCATTGTTTGGTGATGAATTTTTCGACATGGCCATGTTGCTTCTGACTCACAATCTGGCTAGAACCTTTGACTCTATTGGTGTCGCTATTGATTTTACCTCTGGCTCCTACCTCCAACTCTATCCTCTCTGACATACCATCCTCTTCCTCTGACACCATCACCGCAACAACAATCACTGGCGTAGCCATGGTAAAATTCCTTACTTTTGCTCAATCAGTTCCATGCAAATTTGGGACATGACCTTCCCAGATTACTTCTTATCTCTCTTTTGTATCCTAGGAGGGTCATTTTAGTGCTTGGGCCTAGGGTGAACAGATATGGGAATACTACCATGATGTTATCCCCACGTTCATCCCTATCCCTTTTGTAAATTCTCAAGCTGCTAGTGCCATCATCATGGATGGCCTAAACAATTTGACTGATGAGTCTGCAACCCATAAATCAGATCCAGTCCGTTACATCCCTAGTGACCCTGTCAGTGCCTGCATCTTGATATGGTACTGAAAACTGGGCAAAAGAGCACTCTACTTAGAGCGTGCTTATCGTGTAGTTCAGTTGGCTTATGATTCATGCTGATGAGACTGGTGATTCCTGTTGGGCGTGCATCCTTGTGCTTCTTCGTGAACTCAACAAGACCTCACACTTCTGGGTACCGTACTGAGAGCATGCTCACTATGCAGTTCAATCATCTTTGCATGCATGTTAATGGACTGCTGATGCCTACTAGGCCCGCAACCTTACCCTTCTGTGTGATGTCGACACAAAATTTCCTAGACAATGTTGAGCTGAACTTCTTTTTTCCTCAGTTGCCTCATCCTTGAGCTTTCTAACATTTTCCATGATGTCAAGGGGAGTGAGCTCAGGTGTCTTGCCTCTGAGCTAGTGCCTGAGGACTCACCTTTGGGCATTAAAACCTTGTAGTTTTTAACTGCCTATCCTTTCAGAGATTTGTGGATCACCATGTACAAAAAAGGATCCATCGTGTAATAGTGGCCACTTTTTCCACTGCCATACCGAGCATCTCATCCTCCTCTTTCTGCCTCCTCTGTGAGTTCTTCCTCCTCAGCTGCCACGTCTTTGGTGACCAAGGGCTGTGGGGGTCACAGGTGTAGTTGTTGTCGAGGTGGTAAGGGTGAAGGCAAGGGTCTATCTCCACATTCTTCTTCATTTGCACCTGGGTTGTTGACTTGCTGAAACAGTGGCGCAGTAGGAAACTCTTCTAAGAAGTGTCCAACTCCACCCAAAAATTCCCACATGGTACTGGCCATGCGCTCTCCCTAAGATCACTTGATGGCGGCGGCAAAATGACATCATCTACATCAACCACTTGTTCATCCTCTTCCAGCGACTCAGTAGCTACCATCACCATAGCTGACATTCACTCCATCATAGTTGTATCCAGTTCCCATCGAGAGCCGTACCTACTTTGGCCCACCATTTTCATCGTAAATGGCTCCCACATGGTTTCCGTCATCAGGCAGACATCGATAACATCTGAGTGTGGTGATTTCTCCTCTGTCCTGCAAGGATTGGCGTTGGTTTCAGGATACCCTTGCAAACGTCATCCAACAGCATTGCCTTCGTGATAAAGAAGGAGAGGATGTCTAGGATGGATTTGGGTTGCTGGCATGTGAGTCTTGTGTAGTCCTTTGCGGCGCATCATCTGGGCGTGGACATGTTCAAGTGATTGTGCCTATAGATGATATCCTATGGTCAGTCATCACTGTCGAATATCCCTGCTGCCACCACAACTGTCAGTCAGATTCTCCCGTCTGTTTGTGTATCCAATATCTACTGGATCTTTGGTTGGGAAGCCACTCATTACATGACATCACATGTTTCCTCCTTTTCCTCCCTAGATCTCATCGGTGATGTTCACTCTATTTATACTGGCTATGGCACTGATTCCCTATTCAGGGATTTGGTGTTGTTCGCTTTGTGGGTCCTGGGTGAGAGCTCTTCCTCCCTTACATGTCGTATGTCCCTCACCTCAAGGCCAATCTCTTCTCTATCATCACCCTTGATAGCAATTGTTTCGACTTATCCCCCAGTCGTGGTGTTGACAGTGTGTCCCTTCTTTTTATTGGTCTTGTGATAGTGCATGGTCTTTGCTATGGCCGTCTGTTTTTCGTGTCTTCCTTTGCACCCACTCCTTCCACGTCTGCTTTGGTACATGTTGTGCGCTGACTCACTACCGCCCATGGTTAGCTCCAGCATCACCACCTCTGCCACATTTACAATGCCTCTGTTGACAGTCTCTTTTGCACTTGTCCCGATGATGGCTTGGATGCTTCTACCTTTCCCCTTTCCTGCATTATAAGCTACCTTGACTGTGCTTAGGGCTAAATGAATTGCTCTCCTTAATCCACTTCTGAGTCCTCCACACCCCATCTCCTTGAGGGTGCATCCACACCCACTAGTGCCAACAGTTGCAATGCTGGCAGTTGCAACACTGGCAGTTGCAATACTGGCAATTGTAACACTGGCAGTTGTAACAGTGGAAGTTGCAACAGTGGAAGTTGCAACACTGGCAGTTGCACCACTGGCAGCTGCAACACTGGCAGTTGCGACCTGGATAGTTGCAACACTGGCAGTTGCAACACTGTAAGTTGCAACACTGGCAGTTGCAAAACTGTTCGTTGCAACACTGGCATTTTCAACTCTGACAGTTGCAATTTGCAACTGTCAGAGTTGAAACTGGACTCCAGTCAAACACTATCATCGACTACTTGCTGATTGTTGAGGAGGTTTAGAGTTCAGTCAAGTTCATAGTCTCTTGTTGCATGGCTGCTTTCTTTACTGCCAACCGTCTCACTCCGCTTCCCCTTGAACCCATGACTGTGCGTAAAGTTTGAGAGGCACCTGATGCTGCGATCTTGAACAAATATGTGCAAGAGGTACTTGATGCCCTCAAGAAGTATGATATCTTCAAACTAGTCAAATTGCCTCGCAGATGTAGGGCAATCTTGGCCCGCTGGGTCCTGAATTACAAACTGAAGCCAGATGGCTCAGTGGTGCACTACAAGATACAAATGAACGCTAAGGGGTTTCCTCGGATCCCTGGAGTCATCTTTGACCAAACGTTTGTACCGATTGGACGTTTCATTACTACTCATGTCCTCCTGAACCTAGTGGCTAAGCATGACTGGGATCTGGAGCAGATAGACTTTTACAATGTCTTTTACATGATCGGCTTGATGAGTAGATCTTCATGGTCCAGCCGCCCAGTTCCACCCACGGTACTAACAAGTTGGGGGTCTTGGGAAAGGCCTTGCATGGACTCAAGCAGTCGCCTCACTGCTCACACATGGAGATTATGTCCACCCTTGAGAGGGGCGGCTAAGGATACAGTGCAGTTGACTATGCGCTATTTTTTAGTCCATCGTCAGAGCCTCTTGTGACCAACTTGTTCTACATGGACGACTTTTTTATTGCCTCACCCAATCCAGCCACCATTCACTTGGTCAAGGCGCTTGTATAGTATGACTACAAGATGAAGGACCTCCGTCCAACGAAGTTCCTTCCTGGCATGGACCTTGAGTATGACAGCCAGAATCACACTTTCCACGTCCACTAGATTGCATACATCCCCAACTTGAGAGAGAAAACTTTTTCACTGCTATCTCATATTCTTACCGCTTTAATCCCATGATCCCAGCAAGTCAGTGCTTGCTGAACTCATTGGATGTGTCGCAGTCGGGGGATCTCGGTCCAGCTCAAGGTTTCCTTTGCATGGTGCTTGAGCGAGACTGAATTTGTTGGACGTTGTACGTCCATCAATCTGCACATACATGCAGCCTGGGGGAGCAGTTCACCACTCTCATGACCTCTGATCCCTCCACCTTGACACCCATGAATCCAGGGGTCAGACCCTGCTGAAGTCTTTGGATGTGTGGAAGGTGGGTGAGCGAGTCGATGCTACAGACTACCTCCATGTCATCTGCTTGCTTGTATCTTGCGACCAACACTCGTGTGGGTGTCTCTTCCTCTGTTGAATTTTTGGCACAGTCCTTACGGTGCCCTTGTGCTAGTCATCTTGCCCTTCAGGTCATTCTCTGTGCAGTCTACGGTGCGTATCAGGCTGTGCTTCCGCACGAAGCCCTCTTTCATCAATGGTTATTCTGACATCGATTGGGCCCATGACTCTGATGCCTGCATTTGTACTGGTTGGATCTCTGTTGTAAGCGGCATAGCTGTCTCATGGAAGAGCAGCAAGCAGGGTTGTAAGGCGCATACCTCAAGCGAGGCCGAGTACTTTGCACTCGGCAGAGGTACTTGTAAATCTGTCTCTTTGTGCCACTTGCTGCAGCAGCTTTGGGTCTCCATTCGCTGTATCACCATGCTCTACGACAACCAAAGCACTAAGGAAATGACCGAAAATGATGGCATGCATCACTCACGCACAAAGCATATCAATGTTGAGTACTATTCTATGTGAATACATTGTTGCTTGCATTGTCCATGTCATCTGGGTCGACAATTGCTCACAGCATGGGGGCTTCTGGTGTTGGCACATTCAAGTTTGGTGTGCATGCCATTGGCCTGCTGTGCCCATAGGACTCTCCTGGATGATCTTCTTATTTTTTTTACCATCCTGCATCTGTACTCTGTTTTCGTCTTGTCCTTGCTCCATCTTTACTCTGCTTGTATCTTGCTCCATTCATTTCTGTTGCTGGTGGGATTCTCCTTCTGTTGGTCATGGGGGAGTGTTGGTCATTGTCGTACTGTATCTGACACACTTTTAACCTCTTAAACTCTTAACACACACACACACACACACACACACACACACACACACACACACACACACACACACACACA
>SZWC01005613.1:127258-146198 GCA_023375785.1 Penium margaritaceum | reverse complement strand
CAGCCTATCGACAGCCCCCAGGTGCACATGACAAAGACGTCGATGCAGGAGGCGGTGGTGTTCGGGGGACAGAGCACCAGCGACGAAAACACGGGCAGCGGAAGAAGGAGGCAAAGGGGGTGCACTCGCAGAGCACCCAGCAATGTGATACAGATCATCGACGACCGTCCCACTGAGGACGGTCTCCTCAGTGTCGCGCACAAAGATGCGAGCATCGGCAGCCGTGTGCGTGACACCGAGGCCCATCTTGGTGCAAGCACGGACAGACAGCAGGCTGAGTTCCAGATCAGGGACAAAAAGGACGTTGGAGATGTAGACGGGACCAGCTGGCCCGGTAAACTGCACAACCCCAACACCCTGGACAGGGACCTCATGGCCAGTTGCAGTGCGAACAAAGCGAACAGCGCCAACGGGATGCAAGACGACAAAGGCGTCATGACGACATGTCATGTGATGGGTGGCACCAGAGTCCACGACCCATGTGGCATCTGTGACCCGTGTACAAGGGGCAACGTGGCACTCGGCGACGGAACAAGGCGCGACAGCAGGCCGCTCGGCAGGCAACGCGGCAAGATGAGCAACGGAGCGGACATGAGACGCATGCAACCAAGACGTGTCATCGGGTCCGTCACGCGCACACGGCTGGGCATGGGGACCACCACAGACATCATCACGCAACGACACAGACAGTCCACAGGCAGTAGGACCCCTTGACTCAGTCAACTCACTCGCGCCTCCCTGTGATGAGCGCAGGGCGAGAAGCTGGTGAAGCTCGGCGATTGTCCTGTCGCGCTCGGCGAGCGCCTGGTCGCAAGGAGCAGCGGAGGAGCCTGCTGTGGCGGCGGACTCCTCTGGGACGGCTGCGGTAGTGGCGGCCGAGTGGGCTGTCGCACCGGACGTCTGGCGCATGCGCGCCTCGTGCGCCTGCTGTAGCCCACGGGTGACCTTGGCCGAATCCAGTGGGCGTCTTGTCAGGCGGGTGCACTCGGGATAGCGATGGTCACCACCGCAGTTGAAGCACACGAGGCGACGTCCCGTCGTGCTGCTAGAGCCGCTGCTGCTGCCGCCGCTGCTGCTGCTGCCGCCGCCGCTGCTGCTGCTACTCCCGCCGCTGCTGCTGCTGCTCCCGCCGCTGCTGTTGCGGCTGACACTGCCAGTGCTGGTGCTGCTGCTGGTCCCGCCGCTGGAACCACCACCCGACGCTCTACGACCCTTCTTCCCCTGCGCTGGAGCAGCCGTTGCTGTAGACGGAGGGGAGGGCGACGAGGCGGCAACTGCAGCTGAAGCGGTGCTGCGGTGAGCGCGGTTCGCGGCGTCCATGCCTGCCACATCCAGAAGGTGAAGAGTGGCCCAGCGCAGCAGGGTCCCGTCACTCGCCATGTCGCGAAGCAGCGTCTGGTCGAAGTTGTTGAAGACACGCGCGTACTCAGGGTGGATGCCGTAGAGGATGATCTGGAGGGCGGAGTATTGCGCAGGAGCGTCGTCCCCAAGATCCTCGTACAACTGAATCGCCCGGCGCCAGTAGTCGGCTGTAGACTCCTGAGCAGTCTGGCAGAGGGAGTTGAAGTCGGCGAGGCGCTGGGATTTCAAAGCCAAGGTGGAGCCCTCAAACAGAGTGACGGCTAGTGCCCATGCCGCGCAAGGGTTAGCTCCTGAGACGGTCAGCGAATCGCCAAGGAACCGACTGAAGTCCTTGGTGAAGTCCGGGGTGGCCTTCATGAGGCCGGAGGCTGTGCGGACTGCCATGTGTGTCTGAGCGGGGTCAGACACCTGATATGGTGTGAGGTAGTAGGGGAGGAATCCCTCGCTCATGGCCCACATGCGAAAGCGTGGTTCCCAGGACTTGAAATTGTTCCCAGTCCGGAAGACGGCCGGGTCTGACTCAAACCACTTGGGTGGCTTGACCGTCGGCAGAGCAACGGCCAAAGCCACCGCCGGGCCAGGCATCGAGGAGGCAATTCCCTTACCCAGGCGGGCTCGCAGAGCCAGCTCCTCAAAGCTCAGTGGGCGGCGAGATGAGCTCGGGTCAGCGTTGGAGCTGCAGTTGGTGCCCTGGAGGGCTGCATTGGCCTCACGCACTCTGCGACGTGCCTCCAGGCGGATGAGGCACGCTCGGAGCACCTCTTCCTCGCCCTCCTCGCCGGAGTCGGAGAGGTTCTCCGCGACTTCATTACCATTACCGCCGTGGGCAAGGTGGTCCGCGCTCGGGTCAGTTGACGGATGCTACTGCTGCTGCTAGGGCAGCAAGCCCCTGACCATATCCTGTAGTTCGGCCACCTGCCTCGTCAAGGTATCGCGGCTCTCCGCCTGTAGGTCCGCCAATGCGCGCACTTGGCGCACCAATGTATTCGGGCTCGGCGGCCGCTGCTGCTGCTGCTGCAGGGGTGGCTGCTGGTGTTGTGGCGGCGGCTGCTGCTGCTGCTGTAGTGGCTGTTGTTGCTGTAGTGGCGGCTGTTGCTACTGCTGCTGCTGCTGCTGCGACTGCTGCTGCCGCTGAGGTGATGATGGCGGTGGTCGACGTTGACCGTTGACGGCGCTGCCCTCGGCAGCTGCGTCGGCAGGCATACTGGAGGAGGTTTGCTTCGGCATGGCAACCGGTGTCCTCTCGTGTTTTCCCCTCCGCGGAAGTCCTCCGCGGAGCGTCTCCACAGAACCGCCCCTCCGCAGAACTTCCTCCACGCGGAACTCCTCCGCGGAGCTTCTCCGCGGATACCTTCCACGGTGAACTTCACCGCGGAAGCTCACCGCGGATCACCGCAGACTACCACGGATTACCACGGATTACCGCGGATTATCGCGGAGTACCGCGGTTTTACCACGATTTTGCCGCCGACGACCGTGATCAGGCCAAGCACCGCGGGAGTTCCGCGGTCGGGCGCGGAGTGCCGGTCGTGTTGTTTGTAGAACGCGGCGAGATGCCGCGAGTTGTTGAGGTTCCGCGGTCAACACGTTCCGTACCCGCCGCGCAGCGCTCGCGTTCTGCAAGTGGAGGGTGTGCCGCGGACTTGCGACCGCGGAGCTGCGGCAAGTGGCGCCGGTGTGAACCAGGGTGTGTTCCGAAACTGCCACGGAGGTGCCGTGGTGGAGATGCGCGGATCTGCGGAACACCGCGGATCTGCGGTGGCGACGTCACCGCGAGGTGACAAACTCGGAACGCCGAGTGCCTCCGCGGCACTCGAAGCGTATTCCGACGCGGTCGCGCGGTTGCCACGCCCGCCGCGGATGCTTTGTCACCGCGGAGCACCGCGGAACGACAACGGAACGACCAAGAGTCGACCGCGGAACAACCGCGGATTGACTGCGGATTTTATAAAAAGCGGTCGAAGTGGTGGTGGGCCCTCCCAGGACCTCCCACCGAGACCGTGGGCACTGTTGCTGCTGCTCCTCAAGGCAACGGCTGCGGTTGCTCACGAATTCTTCGGCTGCTACGTCTCTGCTGTGCAGCTATGCGAGCACTGGCTCGCCGCTCTGGTACGATGAGGGACAGCTCCTAGCACTGCTGTCGCTAGCGTGGCAACGCAAGCCAACTAGCTAACTCACTAGCACGCACAGGTGGAGGTGAGAACAGCAAGGGGTTGGCTAGGGACACAAACACAAGTGTCAGAAGCTGCAAATGTTTGAAATGTGCAGAGAGGAATGACAACTGAGGTTTGGCCAACCTAAATAGTGCCACGGACCTAGTGGATGCACACACAGACACGGCGCACAACGGCGCTATTTTTCTAGCAGGACAAAACTGTGGCAAAAACACAGTTTTGGTCACAATTCCCTGTAGACACATCAGAATGACGAGCCGTTTGAACCAACACGGCCACGTCAACAAGATATACATCCTGATAGGCTGCACGCCTCCGAGCTCTGACACAGCACGAGTCTACAAAATACGGAAGTCTTCTGGGTGCCCATCGCCACCGGCTGCCAGCCTGCTGCCGCCGTTGCCAGTCTCAGGGATCTGCACGTGAATGGACATGAGCCGAGGGGTCACCGTAAGCTGTGTACGACACACACAACAACAGCTTCCACCTAAATTTTAGGTTTAGTGGTCAATGGGAGTTCACCGGGTTCTACTGGAGCTGCCATATGGACGGCACAAAGAGCACCACCAATGCGACAGCAGCGGCTGAAAAAAATGAAACATTTCCGGTAGGAGCGTTTAAGTGGTAGCCGTGCACAAGCAACGTTTGCTGTCGCATGCAAGCACTGTAGTTGAGGCGTGCTAGAAGCGTGCAGTAGTAATGCTAAAGCACAAGTAGGAGCTTGCTACAACAAGTGGTATGTAGCAAAGCAGCGTGCAACGTGCAACAAGCGAGTAACGTGCAGCAAGCGAGAAAACGTGCAACAATAAAAGCCACATGCAATGCGTAGCAGTAGTAGCAGCAAGCAGTCGCAGCCACGTTTGCATCAGTAGGAATTAGGCACGTGTAAGAAGCATTCATTTCCCAACAGTACAAGACCCACCAAACGTTTCGTGGGTCTTTTTCCAACCACTCAAAAATCTGACTAAGCGAACGCCTTGCCGAGTATGCTGTAATAGTTTGAAAAAATAGTCATCATGGCTGGATAAATTGTTAAGATGGAACACTTTCTCACAAAAAATGTTCCAATTGTTCATTTTTGCGCATCCCTCATTGTGCTCTGTTGTGTCCTCCCGACTTGTGTACATCGGCGTGCAGATGATTGACGGCGAGACTCGACGCTGATGGAGCGTCATCCGGTGGAGCCGACGCACACTGAGGTGTACTCGCAGTTCGCTGGAGCCTCCTCTCTCCGGCGACATGCTCAGCTCCATCGGGAGGCCTCCTCGACGGTGGTGCTGCCGGCGGTCACTGCCACCGCAATTGCTATCTGCATGCGTCCAGCGCGTCCTGTCGCGTCTGCATCGTCATGCTGTGCCTAGGGTCCTTGTTGCATGTTGTATGGCCCTATTCGGCACCACGGACCACTGTAGGCACTACCTGGGTTCGGGCAGCCATTACTCTTTGCTACTATTTTTCTAGCTGATTCTGACCGCACGACTGCGTTCGCAGCGTCCGCATTATGGTATGGTCCAGCTTTCAGACAAAACGGACGACGCCCGGGTTTTGGGCTGTCGGGCGTCTGGCAGGGCTCACCGAGAAAACCCTGCCAGCCAGAAAATAGGTCCACAGCTATTTTCTGATTGGCTGGTTAGCTGAGTAACAACTTCTACACTAGTGGGGGGGAGCTAGAACTTGGAGGGGTCTCCCATTGTTGCTCGTTCTTTATTCCTAACCAATTACTTTCAGTTTTCAGCTGCTTTCTGGCGCTAACTCTGGCGAGCGCGTTTTTGAGTAACAAATCCAGAGCTTCCAGACTTAGACTCTAGAGCAGCAGACTGAGGGGGCAGCTGACTTCAGCAACGAGCGTGGAAGCCCGCACGCTGCATCAACAACGCTGCTGCCCCAACCTGCTGCCTAGGTTTTCCATTTCCAATCACCACCAATGAAACGATATAAAAATCTGCCGTTCACGTCATGCATCTTGAAATATCACAAGCAAACATGACAATTAATTCACTTGCCACTTGTAGGGGGAGCCCACGAGGCTCTGCAAAAGCCAAATCGTTTCACAAGAACAATTCTGTAGCGGAAGGGCTGGTTCGGCCCTCCCTCCTCGCTGAAGCGAGGGGTGGTTGCGCACCACCCCTCGCGTCAGCGAGGGCTGGCCGGCGGCCAGCACTCGCTGGCCGCCGGCCAGCTAGCTGCCGGCCGGCTAGACGACCGGCGGCCAGTCAAGCGACCGGCCGGCCACCAGCGGCTAGCCGCCATCCGCCAATCGCGGCCTCAGCCCGATCGGCGGTTGAGGGGCCACGAGGGCCTTGAGGGCGAGGCCTTGTGGCCTCGTGCCCTCGCCCTCCCTCGCCCTCCTTGCAAACGAGCAAGCAAGGACGAGGGATAGAGGGAGCGAGAGTGAGGGTGAGGATGAGCGAAGCACACAAGAGAAGTCGGTGCAAAATCGTGCCGACTTCGAGGTAAAAATCCCCGATTTGGGTCCCAAAACCAGGGGTAATGTTAAAAACGGAAATGGGCCTCCGGAGACTCGAAGTATTAGAGTCTCCCTGCTCTGGGTCGTTGATGACAATTGCCCCTCAGTTCTGCAAAGGGGGTAAACCCCTGACGCGGACTGAGAACGCCATTCTACAACCTCCGACGACGACTTCAGAGCAGGAGCTGGAGACATGACTCGTTACAGTGGTTCTCAGAGCCAGACGACCCCCGTAACCAAGAGTTAGACGGAAACGGCGGCTACGACATATATAACATGCCGCCGGCAGCTACAAGCAGCGGCAGAAACGCCAGAAGGGACTACGGCATCTACGCTTCACCGTTTGAAGTGCCGTAAAGTGCGTTAGGAAGCTAGAGAAGAGCTCTATGTTTTGGGGCTTCTTCTCCATAGTCTCTTCTCCATCCCAGTGGGCTAGGGAAAAACATTTGGGACGAGATAGGGAGTATCCACCCTCAAAACCACCTACTTTTCCCTCTTCTCAAGGCTCCTTCTGCTCCTCTTCAACCAAAATTGGGGCAGTGCCCTTCTCCAATACCACAGACTCTCACGGCCTAAGAGAAAAAGAAAAAGGAGAATAGCGCTACTTGGAGAATTTTTGGAGGCCGCCACATTGCCGTGGAGCACAAGAAAGGCGCTTTCAAGGGGGGGGGAAGGTGTGCCAAGAAGACGCAAGAAGAGGCCCAGGAAGACCAGAAGACCAGAAGACAAGAAGACAAGAAGACAAGAAGAAAAGTAGTCTTTTGCTTCTTGACCTTGTACTTGCTTGTTTATCCAGGTTTTCTTAGCTTTCCTAGTGCCGTGAGTCACGACTCAGGGTTTTGCCTACAAACCCACGACCTTGTGCCGACGTGGCGGCCTAGGACAAATTTTTTGTTTTAAATTGCCTCGCCGATCGTGAGAGCAAGATTTTAGGAGGCGATTCCTCCTTTAAGTTGTGAGGTGATCCTCACAACGGTCTTCATGTGCTAGTTGCACCGGCGACGAGATGGCAAGTGCCGGACCGTCCAGGACCAACAAAAGCAAGGTAGTGACGGCCTCACCACGAGCTCTCGGCGGACTCCAAATTTTGGGAGCCGCCACCGCGAGCACGGTTGCCAACCCAAAGGCAACCGTACCACCAAAGGCAACAGATGCCGATCTCGGCGATACCGAGAAGCGTGCAAAGGCTGTAAAAGTGCTCAACGACAACGTCGACGTGCACGTAGACGACCCCCATGCGCCGGACGACGCGATGGAGGAGGATCTCCCGGAGGGGGCCCTCGATAAAGAGCACAACGCCGACGATGGTGAAGGCGATGAGGATCACGATCATCGTCATCGTCGTGCGACAAACTCAAGCCGATTGCTCAAGAAGGGCAAGGCGCTCGTTGCATTACCTTAAGCTACCGACGGCAGTGAGACTGCCAAGAGCAGCAAGGGCGCCGAAAGCAGCCACACGGGAAGTTCCCGCAAGAACGAGCCAGATGACGACGCCGCGAAGGCAATTCGCGATGACCGCTGCAGTCTTGCAGAGTTTGCTGATAAAGCGGCGGACTGACTCAAGATCACCACCGATGGTGGAGGTACGGCACCGCTCTGAGGTGTGGGGGCGGAACCCCCTTCCTACGATGTGGTCGCAATGGGGCAGGGCAGTGCCCACTCGAGCGTCGTCGCCGATGACAGTCTCCTCCAAAAGGTGGGACTCCTTGGAGGCATGTACGCAAACTCACCCTTCTGTGGTGGGTAAGGGTGCACAGACAACGCGAGGCCCTAGAGGCTATCGCTGATGCTCTGACGACATCAGAGCTCAAGTTCGCGTTCACCAACCTGCTGGCCCACGTCGGGCAGAGCATCACGGACCTCGACCGTGATCGCTAGCTGCAGCGCTTGGCCGCCCATGAGGAAAGCCACCGATGCAACGACCTCCACAAGGTGTTGCAGAGCGTGACTCAGGTGCGGATGAAGCAACAAGTGCAGTATGCCACAGCTGCGGATGCCACTGCCGGTGGCAACGACGACTTGCCTACCTCGACGACTTCGGGGCCGGTCATAAACACGTCCTTCCTCCACGGTATGGAGATCTTCCGGAAGGACGTGAAGCTGAACGACTGGCTGAGTATAATGGAGCACGTTCTACGTGTCCACAAGGCTCCACTCAGCCAGTGGGGCGACCTTGCCACGACACAGCTTGAAGATAAACTCTTCAAGTATGTGGTCAAGGAGTGGAGTGCGCAGCAGCTGCACCTCGAGTGGCAGCCCATGCCGTGGGAGGCCTTTTGCGGGATCATGCATAAGAGGTACACCCAACGTGAGGAGGCGCAACACGCCTTCCACAACATCAAGGACTCCAGGTAGCTGAACAGCTCGCTCGAATCCTTCTTGAGCGAGTTCACCGCACTCGTGGAGGAAGCCGAAATCTTCAACGAGAGTGATGGGATTCAAACCTTCAATTACCCGGAGTGCATGCTACTAGAGTACTTGCGTGATGGTCTTGCCAGCGAGAAGGTGAAGGACAAGACCACCACAATAGCCACTTGCCAAGCTTGGACAAGCTAGAGGGCGTTACACGACTACATGAGCGAAGTGTATTCGCCAAACCCGAAGCACTACCCTGATGCACGACCAAACGTGTGTGCACAGCAAGACCGCAAAATGCGCATGGACGCTACAAGGGCTGGTGGGTTAGCTGGATAGCGAGGCGGGGCCAAGGGCAAGAAGCCCGCAAACCCTCCAGCCCAGAAGGCTGGTGGACACAAGGGCCCCAACAACAAGCGCAACCGCGAGAATGACAAGCTGCAGGCAGCTTGTGAGCGCCGCAACGCAGCCTTCCGCGAAGGGCTCTACCACAACTGCATGCAATTCGGCCACTTTAGGGCATAGTTTCCTAAATTGGCAATGGGCCTGGCCGTGGTAACGGACAAGGCCGTGGGGCGGGTTTTTCCTACCCCTGAGTCACGTTAGTGGGGACCACTCAGGGGTAAAACCGGATCACGAGTGTGGGTTCATATTTTCAGACGAGGATGTTAAACAATTTGAGTTTTTGACGAGGTCAAATTTCTTTGTTGTTTTCTCCCCTCTCATTGAACCTCATTCTGCACTTGCTAATCAACATTGCCCACTAAATCTTGGATCACCGGACGAGATGCATGATCGAACCTGCTTAGTGGTGGCGACACCGACCACTGTGCAAGAATTTTGTAACACAATGATTGACGCAGATGCCCTCAAAGCGATAAGTTCAATCACGTTTGTGGTACCTTTAGTTGACGACTTCGCCCTAGTGAAATTTAAGGAATAAAAGGTGCTAGCAAAATTCACACGTGCCCACAAGATGTAGACTAGAGTAGGTGAATCATGGGGGCTGCGGCGTCCGCCGTCCAGATTCCGTGTTCATCACAAACTCAACTTGCCATGGTCGAGCCTGTTCACTCGGAAGAGTGGAGGCAATATGACAATGTAGTTCAAAGGACACCTAGCAGCTGCTCCAGTTAACGTACTTGCTGACACTGGAGGAGACGACTCTTTTGTTTGCCTTGGCTTTACTCGACAAGTTGGTTTGAATTACGAGCCATCGAATGGCGCAGTTGTTGTCGGTAACAACCGTACGGTATCCGTGATTGGTACTTGTAAGGCAAGAATTTGTATTCAAGGGTACACACAGAGTGTCACGTTAAAGGTACTCAACCTTCTTGACCCATTTGACGTGGTACTAGGCGATCCCTGGCCTCGTGAAAACCAGGCTCTGATGTGCTTTGAGTCAAAGCGTTTGATCCTTCGAAAGGGTCAGCGTCACTTTACGTTGATTCCGAGTACAGAATTATCACCGACCCGACTCAAAGTCCATGCCAGCTTGTCTGCGATGCAGGTCAAGAGACGTATTTGACAAGGTTGTCGATGCTTCTTGGCTCAGCTACAGAAAGTGGAGGACGACGTGAAGGAAGACACGCCATAAGAGATGAAATCCCTATTGGCAAATTTCTCGGATATATTCCAAGACTCACCGGCTGGGCTTCCACCAGAAAGACACATGGGCCACACGATTCTACTGCAACCGGAGGCAACTCCTTTGTTTAGACCCATGTATTGCCTTAGTCAAACAGAAAGGTGAGAGGCCGAACGCCAAATCAAAGAGTACCTTACAAAAGGATGGATCAAGCCAAGTAGCTCACCGTACGGTGCGCAGATCCTTTTTGTGAAAAAAAAAGGACGGTGGTTTACGCATGTGCGTGGATTACCGGGCGTTGAACAAGCTACAGTGAAAAATTGATTCCCTTTACCACGGATTGAGGACCTTTTTTACCAACTCCAAGGGGCAAAAGTGTTTTCTTCCTTGGATTTGTCCCAAGGGTACCATCAAGTCTGTATCACGGAAGATGATCTTCCCAAAAATTTGTTTCAAACGCACATGGGACACTATCAGTTCTGGGTGTTGTGCTTCAGGCCAACGAATGCCCCGGCAACCTTCCAAGGAGAAATGAACCGAACGTTCGTCAAGCAACTCGGTCAGTTTGTCTTGGTTTACTTAGACGATATCCTGATTTTCTCCTAATCAATGGGAGAGCACATAGAACATCTGCACGAAGTCCTTACAATCCTTCGGGAACAGAAGTTCTATGCAAAGATGAGCAAGTGCAAGTTTGCACAAGATGAGCTCGAATATCTTGGACAAATCGTCGGCAAGGTCGACATCCGTGTCGACCCACGAAAGGTGCAAGCTATTGTAGACTGGCCACGCCTGGAAAATGTTGGGCAGATTCGGTCTTTCCTCGGCCTTGCAAACGACGGTTCATGCAAGGGTATTCGACCCTCGTAGCACCGCTAAACAAGCTGACGCAAAAAGACATGTACTAGGAATGGCCATCTGATTGCGAGATCAAATTTCTCACAGTCAAAGAACTTCTATCCACAGCGCCCGTCCTAGCTCTTCCGGATCCATCACAACCATAGGAGGTTTGATGTGATGCATCAATAGTAGGTCCTCATGCAGAATGGTCTCCTGGTTACATATGAGAGCCAAAAGCTCATCCCCATGGAAAAGTGGTACACGACTGGGGATTAGGAGCTCCTTGCAGTAGTACACACTTTCAAGATGTGGCGTTGCTACCTCGAGGGTGCTAAAGGGGGTGTGACGGTCGTGACCAACCATAATCCATTGGTGTTATTTCAAACGCATCCGAACCTGTCAAGACGACAGGCGCGTTGGAGCGAGTACCTGAGTCGATTCTCGTTCACATGGGAATATCAGCCAGGATACATCAATGTGGCTGATCCACTTAGCCGACAACATGTGGAAATTAAAGCAACCATCGAGGTCAGTGGGTGTTTTATGGCCATCACAAAAGCAACAGTACAATCAGCAGATCCCCCTGCACCTTTGCGGCAACCACCACAAGATATTTTCCATTACAACGGTTTTGTAAACAGGATCTGGATGGGATATTGTGTGTATTCTTGGTTTCAGGACTCTCAAAATCTAGACAAGTACGGCTTGGTGGAGGCAGCAGGAATCTTCTGGCACGGAGAACAATTTGCTGTGCCAAAATCCAAAGACCTTCGAGCAAAGGTTATCTCCCAGTTCCACGATCCACCGGTCACAGGTCATGTGGGACCTCGAAAGACCAGACAGGCACTCTCAAACTACTATGGGTGGCCAGGATGGAGTGTCGATGTCCGTAAGTATTGCATGACATACGACCCATGTCTTCGGAATAAGGCTAGTAACAAGAAGCTTGCTGGACTCCTCCACCAGCTTCCCATTCCTGGGACCCCATGGGAGTGCGTCAGCATGGATTTCATTACTGGTCTTCTGGACACGGCCTGTGGCCACGATGCAATACTAGTGGTTGTGGATCTTCTGACAAAGATGACACACTTCATTCCTACAACCACTAACGTCAACGCAGAGGAGACCGCTTGTCTCTTCTTTGAGGGTGTACTAAAGTACTACGGCTTGCCGTTGTGCATTATCTCCGATCGAGATGAAAATTTTGCTTGTACGTTTTGCCAAAAGATTCACGAGTACTTTGGCAGTGAGCCGCAAATGTCGACAGCGTTTCACCCTCAAACTGATGGACAAACAGAGCGCATGAACCGCAGTCAGAAACAAATGCTCCAACTGTACGTGGACCCAGTCATGCATGATTGGGACAAATTCCTAGCACCGGCAGAGTTTGCGGTGAATAACTTAATGAACGAGTCTACACAATTCACACCGTTTGTATTGAACAGTGGTCGGCATCTAGTGGTGCCCTCTTCATTTCTGAAGAATGGGAGTATAGGAGGACAGGTTCCTTGTGCTCAAGCCTTTGCCGAGCGCATAGACTCCTTCTTACAGAAGGCGAAGGGTCACCTTCAAGCTGCTCAGCAACGAAAAAAGGTATATGCCGACAAAAGTCGCTGTGAGGTCTCGTATGACATCAGTGACAAAGTGCTGCTTAGCACTAGGAATCTTCAGCTGAAATCGCCAGGGGCACGAAAACTTCTACCGAAGTGGATTGGGTCGTTTCCCATCGTTGCACGCATCGGGCCAGTGGCATACCGATTGCTGCTTTCGCCGAGTATGAAGATACATGACGTGCTTCATGGGAGCCCGTTGGCTCCATACACGGCTGAGGGAACCGTTCAGCCACCACCGGCAATCCTTGTTGTCGATGGCCAAAACAAGGTTCTGCGCCTACTTTAGCACCGAGAGCGTACTCCCTAGTCGCGGGTTGTTAGGGAATACCTTGTTCATTCGGTGGGGTGTGGACTTGAACATAACTCATGGGAGCCTGAGTCTTGGTTGTCCACAGGGGTGGTCAACGAGTATTGGAGCAAGTTGGCAGCTTGCACGGATTGAGGAGTGTCAAGGGGCACCACTTAAACGTGGAAAAAGTGAACAACATTGCCGTAGGGCGGCATTCATGGACTGCAACCATATGAGGTTGAGTACGTCCAACATGGTTGTCGCGCGGACGCTCCAGCCTAAAGGGGGGAGGCTGCTAGCCGTGCTGACCGACAAGCTGCAGCTTAGGTCCAAGTGCCATGCACGTGTTCATGTTGAGCTGGTGATTGAAATTATTGTTTTTCTTTCACAATGTTGATGACTCACTGACTAAAAAGCCTGCTTGTTGTTCATGAACCGGGACGGTTGATGATAAGTGGGGAGGAATGTATAGGGAGGGCCGGTTCAACCCTCCCTCCTTGCTGAAGCGAGGGGTGGTTGCGCACCACCCCTCGCGTCAGCGAGGGCTGGCCGGCGGCCAGCACTTTGCTGGCCGCCGGCCAGCTCGCTGCCGGCCGGCTGGACGTTAGGCGGCCGGCCACCAGCGGCCAGCCGCCGATCGTGGCCTCAGCCCGATCGGCGGCTGAGGGGCCACAAGGGCCTCGAGGGCAAGGCCTTGTGGCCTTGTGCCCTCGTCCGCCCCTGCCCTCCTTGCAAACGAGCAAGGGACGAGGGATAGGGGGAGCGAGAGTGAGGGTGAGGATGAAAGAAGCGCACGAGAGAAGTCAGCGCGAAATCGCTGATTGTGCCTAGCACGCGAAGATTTCGCGCCGACGCGTCAAAAACAAACTCAAGTTTGTTGAGGATGAATTATGGATTTCGAAACCGGAAAACTCGTGCGAATGCACGATTTTGAGGTAAAAATCCCCGGTTTGGGTCCCAAAACCAGGGATATGGTTGAAAACGGAAATGGGCCTCTAGAGACTCAAAACATTCGAGTCTCCTTGCTCTGGGTCATTGATGACGATTGCCCCTCAGTCCTGCGAAGGGGGTAAACCCCTAACGCGGACTGAGAACACCATTCTGCGAACTCCGACGACGACTTCAAAGCAGGAGCTGGAGACACGACACATTACAAATTCGTATGCAAACAAGTGAAGGAAAAAAATGTTGAAATCATGTTCTAAGATAAGTCGCAATGACTCGAAAACAAGTTGGACACTCAAACTGTTTGCATGTATTCCTTCGAGAAAGGGATTTTTTTGAATTCAGATAGCTTACATATAATCAATGCAAATCCCAGATCCATTGCATGCTTTGAGCAACATGCCAGCCACGAACACCTTACATTGGATTTTTAAGGTGATCCGAATGGACATATTGCAGACTCTGGGAAATGTGCAAGTGGATTTGAAACCATCCGCTGACTCTCACCTCTCAAATATGGCATTCAACAAGAATTGGTGTGTGCTATTCATCTACATCTGCCCTTTAGATCTGGTTCTTGAAAAAAAAAACATGAATACATGTTTGTGAGTCTGAATCAAACGGTGGATTCAGACTTGAGGATTCAATAGTATGTTTTATAAATCCACATGGATTGCTGAATCGGGATTTTCCTTGTTGGAGTCACACCCTAAGCATGGTTACAGCTAGAGAATCGCCACGGAAAACTATTAAATGCACATATGCATGTGTATAGTTGTTGGAGTTACATACTCCAATCCATGTCGTTCACCACAGGGTTGTTCCACTACCTGTTTTGGGAGAAGAACATTATAATGCAGTTGAATATGGATATGGCACCGTTGCAATGTGCCACAGTTGAGCAAGAAGGAAAGAACATGAATTGGGGTTTTTCTTGTCAACCATGCTGTCAAGCACCTGCTATGTACGAGACCTGCATGTCCAATGCACATGTTAAGCCATAGTGCAGTGCATGAGGAACATGAAAATTTGTTGCAGTCTTACACAAAATGTGTGACTACGTAGATGTACATCTGGGACGTGTCTAAGCAATCCACGTGGAAAATACAACTTTTGTCTTTGACGATGTCAGAAGTAACATATGGTTCCAGTTCCTTTCTTTCTGAAACTCTAGTGTTGAAGTGAGAGAATTGCTATTCAACTATTGAGAGTTAACAATTTATACCTTACAGTTCTCCCTCCCCCTCCCCCCTCAACCCAATTGTCCCAGTTTACCGTCAGTTTGTTGGTGAACTCATATATCTCAAAGTGAGACTGCACACTATACCTTTGTTTTTTTTTTCTTTATCCAAGTTCAAAACATGAGAATGATATTCATACATCTAATGATTAATGTGCAACATGTTCTTTGACGTTGCCACCATAAATCCATGCATGCAGTAGTCCATAGACCCTAGTCTCACATGCATGGGACTATCACATATTGAGGACATGCACGCTCCCGCCATTTCAAGAGATTTTGTACACTGGTGATTGATTTAATTCTCAACATGACGAACGTCTAGCATTAGAACAATTTTGGAGGGAGCATCCTTGGTTAGAGATTCCACCACCACGTTCATCTAACTCAAAGCAAGATACATTGTACATAAGGGAATTACTATTAAATACTACACACAATGCAAAGTATTATAACATAAAGTTGAATTCCTATAACTAAATGCATAACAAGGAGATGTGTTGTAACCACGGCGGTATTGATCACCTTACGCGTAGCAACACTTTCCAATATTGGTCATGGTCATGTAGTTCTCCGGGATGTTGTGCCTAAAAGAAGGGGATGTGTTTCATTACTGGTACACATCACTCTCTACTTTCTATGGGTTGACACCCTATATAGTGCATTTGTGTCTCACAATGTGATGATGTCAAAGTTTTCTCGCTGACACCTCCTGAGCAATCCAAAAACCCGCATGTCCCATTCCCAATTGTTTGATCACACTCCCCTGCTTGCATGGATTTACTATGGTGCCATGAGCTTTTTGAAATTATGGATGTAAAGATATAATGCTATATGTGTGTGAAGTCATGCCTCAAGAATCAATCTAAGTCATCTTGGTCAATCTAAGTCCCCCCTCTAACATTGAAAAGGGTATTTCTTAATTTGACGGTTGGTTGGAAAAACTCATTTATTTGACACTCAATAAGGGTCTATAAGTTGATTTATTTATCTCTTGCAAATGTAAGCTTGATGCTCGTATGGATTTTTGCAACTGCTTCCTGTTTGTACTTTTTTTTCCATTTAAACAACATTACTATCACTCACCTTCTTTCTTGAGTTCTTGACTCTCTTGACCAGTGACCTTTTATTTTCTTTTGTTATTAACCACTGTGACATCTTCCCATGTAACTTTTTGGTACATGGAATGGACAATTTCAGCTTCAAACCTGCATGTGTTTTTGGTGAGGGTAATAGGAGCTGCATGTAGTCTTGGCGTCTACGTCCTTAGTAGATCGGAAGTTCCTTGTTTGTCCATACTCACCATGTACTGCCTTTGTGTCATTCCTTCCTTGTTTTGGGATCTAATAGGGAAAAAAGGGTAGAAAGAGATGGCCAAAGTACCTCCCACACAAGTTCTAGGTCAGAATGTCTACCAACCACACCTTTTGGGTAGTCCCATATAACCTCTATCCCAGACGCTTTCCAACTGCAACAACCCTCACCCGATCTCCCATGTGCTTGTCGTAAATCTTGTTTAGCCTATCATGCATAGTGGAGATGACAATACACGGTTTATGTTAGGCTTCCAAAACTGACTAGCCAATGAGCCTGACTTACAGCTCTGATTCCATGGATTTTCTTGCCATGAACAAAAGGCTCACAAAGAAATTCATCCGATATTTTACTCACGCCTTAATATGTAATCAATGCGTGTTATAGGAATGTACGCGTTAAGGGGATGAGCTTGTTTATCTACTTAGAAAGAGGGGACTGCAAATCTTGTAAAAATGACATCCTATATACCCAACTTTGAATGAAATCTACCTTTTCACTTTGGATGCAATGGTGATATCCACATTTCTCCTGGATGTTGCCATCTCTTTTTAACCTCCCAGCAGGCTCAGCACGAGTGACTCCAGCCTGAATAAAACATACCATGTGTCCAAACATTCTCAAGTTGGTTATTTTGTTGCCTTTTCAGAACTTTGTGAATGTGTGCCAATCTATTCTACGCATTCAACTAACTCCATCTCCTTATCTATTCCTGAGTAACACCTTCCAAACATAGCAACAATGCACATGTACCGCATCAACAATGGACACGACCACAACCACCTGGCTTCCATGCTGCATACCAGAAGCTAGCAGGATCAAACGTCTAAGCCACAGCACATGTATAAATGGGATCATAAGTTTCTACAACAAAAGGTTCACCTCGCTCCTTCAGTCTCCGATTCTCCTCCCTTGAAATGCACACCACAAATCAGTTTCCCTCCACCTTATTTCCTCCAAATAAACACCTTCAATCATTCTCTCCTCTCTCCCTCACCTTCCTCCAAATATGCAGCTCAAATGATCTTCTCTCTACTTCTCCTTCCCTCCAAGTCTCCCCTTGGAGCCATGCATTCCCCTCCCTCCAATATTTCTACTTGAAATCATGTGCCCTCCTCTATCTCTCCCTACCTCCAACATTCACCTCTCACCATCAAAAATCTTCTACCCATGACTATATCATCTCTAAAAATCCACTCACATATGTTCCCCTCCCCTGCATGGTTGCGCCTACAACAATCTCACCTCCCACCTTTATGTCATGCCACTGTCCAGGCCGATGCTACACAGGCTTGAGAACTTCTTCATTAGAACTTGCACAAAATCCCCTACTCAAACCCCTCCCTCCACCTGTACTAGCCCCACCCCCAAATAAATCTATTTTGGGATATGAGGTTCCTGGTCTCATGACCATACATGATCCAAAACTACGTGTTGTAATGACAAATGTAACTCTGACGCACTTGAGCAAAAACCTTTCTTACATACTCACCACCACAAAACCTCCATAGCAATGAAAAAATTAGAGTTTTCCATTACAACATTAGCTGTGTAGAATGATTTAGGTCAGCATAGATACTTCCAAAGTTTCTTGATTTACGAGCTGTATCATACCTATTTTAAAGACAAACATTATACTTGCATACCATACACCCAACAAGTGTCAGCTTAAATACTTGTGTGCTCTGTCACAACACTGTAACCTCAACATACGCTTATACAATTTGGGAGTATAGCAAACAAAAAAAATAAATGCTATAAATGGTACATACTATATGGGAGGCTTTCTTACATACATCACTTTACAAAATAATGTAGCAACAATGAAATTGGTGTCCATTTATGGCCTCCGATGGTACCCCTGACAACAATGAATATGGAGGGATTCAAAAAAATAACATAGGATATTCCACTCTCTTATAGTGATTGGCAACTTCAAATACATGTTAGCTAACATCAACTGCCAACCATCCCACTGTATTAAAAAATCAACATAGCATGCCATGGTAGTACCAATATTCCGTGCCACCTTTTCTAAATAAAATGTTACTGTACTCAACAGCTCAACTTCAACTCCAAATCCATAATAACTATTCTCGCACTGAAAAGTTCCATCCCGTGACAGTTTCATATATCCCATCACCCACAAGCTGAACGATCCTCTCTTAGTTTGCAAAAGTGACCACATTACTAGCAACGGGCTGCAAACATGCACCTTTCCATAAGGCATCACCCATATAATGTGCCATTGGCACTTCAATACCCCCCCCCCCCCTTGTAGAAGATGGCCATGACAACTCTTTTTTGGAGAATCCTGCCTTACTTCATCCTTTCAAAACGCCACAAACGTGTCATGACATAAGCAAGGCAACAAAATTGAGTAGTTTGTAGCAAACTTTGACACAGAGAACATGTCTTTACATGACTTCACAAAACGCTCATGTTACAGCCTACGACTCCAACATTTCTGGCCTCGATAAGAATTTCATTAACCAAGTCAAGAAAAACACAAAATAAAAGATAATTTTTTGTAGAGGTTATAACTTTGTTTTGGGAAAACATGGACCAATGCCCCTCTGTCGTCCATTGCCAACGACTTTCACGCATGGAAGCATAATAGGGTTACCTAGTAACCATTGTCATCAAAATTCAGACAGAAGTTTGAAATCAGATTTTGGCATACTTTTTCGTTTTTACATAAGTCAACGGGTGTGTGTGTATGTGTGTGTGTGTGTGTGTGTGTGTGTGTGTGC
>SZWC01005613.1:107315-120666 GCA_023375785.1 Penium margaritaceum | reverse complement strand
GCATCTCTCATTGTGCTCTGTTGTGTCCTCCCGGCTTGTGTACATCGGCGTGTAGATGACTGACGGCGAGACTCGACGCTGATGGAGTGTCGTCCGGTGGAGCCGACGCACGCTGAGGTCTTCTCGCAGTTCGCTGGAGCCTCCTCTCTCCAGCGGCGCTCAGCTCCATCGGCAGGCCTCCTCGGCGGTCGTGCTGCCGGCGGTCATTGACACCGCAGTTGCTGCTTGCATGCGTCCAGTGCGTCCCATCGCGTCTGCATCGTCATGCACTGCCCAGGGTCCCAGTTGCATGTTGCATAGCCCTGCTTGGCAGCATAAACCATTGTGGGCACTATCTGGGTTTAGGCTGCCATAACTCCTCGCTACTATTTTTCTAGCAAATTCTGACCGCACGGCTGCGTTCGCAGCGTTGGTATTATGGTATGGTCCAGTTTTCAGGCAAAACGGATGACGCCCGGGTTTTGGGCTGTCAGCTGCCTGGTAGGCCTCACCGAGAAAACCTGCCAGCCTGAACTGAGCTATTTTCTGATTGGCTGATGAACTGAGTAACAAGCTCTACAGAGCTGGGGGGGCCTAGAACTTGGAGGGGTCTCCCATTGTTGTTCATTCTTCATTCCTAATCAGTCATTGTCAGTTTTCAGCTGTTTTCTGGCGCTAACTCTGGCGCGCGCGTTTCTGAGTAACAAAACCCAGAGCTTCCAGACTTAGACTCTAGAGCAGCAGACTGAGGGGGCAACTGACTTAAGCAACGAGCGTGGAAGCCCGCACGCTGCATCAACAACGCTGCTGCCCCAACCTGCTGCCTAGTTTTCTTTCTTGGTATCAGAGCCAGAGCGTAGCAGCAGCAGCAGCAGACTGACGTACAGGTGCCAGACAATGCCGGCGGACTCCCATACGCGCCAGTGCAGGGGAAATGCTGCCGGATATTTTCCGGAAGCATTGACCCGCCTGGTGGCGGCGTCAAAATTTTTCCCACGGCCACTGGGCCAGGGGAAATGCTGCCGGATTTTTTCCGGCAGCACTGACCCCCACGCTGGATGCAAGGGAATGAGCGGCCGACCACGCGAGGTACCTGCTGACGACGGCACAAGGCATTGACGTCCTCAGGTGTGACTGAACGCAGCAGCCAGCAGCAGCAACAGCAGCTTGCCGCGGCAGCGAGCAGTGGCAGCAGCGGCCAATAGCAACAGTAGATAGCAGCGGCTGGCAGCAGCAGCAGGTCGAAGCAGCATCAGCCCGCAGCAGCTGCAGCCCGCAGCACCAGCAGCAGCTGCTGCTCGTAGCAGCTGCTCGCAGCAGCAAGTAGCAGCAGCAGGAGGCAGCAGTAGCAGCAACGGCAGCAACTGCAGCAGGCGGCATCAGCAGCAGCAGGCGGCAGCAGCTGCAGCAGCCCGCAGCAGCAGCTGTTGCAGCTACGAGCAGCTAGCTGCTCCCAGCAAGCAGCCAGCAGCCAGCTACTCGCTACGAGCAGCCAGCTGCTCGCAGCGAGCAGCGAGCAGCTAGCTGCTCTCTGCGAGCAGCCAGCTGCTCGCTGCGAGCAGCCAGCTGCTCGCAGCGAGCAGCGAGCTACGAGCTGCGAGCTCCTCGCAGCAAGCAAGCAAAACCGAAAAAAAAAGGGACAAGAAACGGGGACCTACCCCCTCCCCCACGCTCTGTCCCTCTGTTAAGGAGCAGCAGCAGCAACAGCCGCAGCAGCAGCAGCAGCCTCAGCAGCCGCAGCAGCTTGCAGCAGCCGCCGCTGCAGCTGCAACTGCAGCCACAGCAACTGCAGCCGCATTAGCAGCCGCAACAGCAACCCCAGCCGTAGCAACTACAGCCGCAGTAGCTGCAGCAGTAGCTACAGCCACAGCAGCAACAGCAGCAGCGGCAGCAGCCACAGCAGCAGCTGTAGCAGCACCTGCATCAGTAGCACCAGCAGCCGCAGCCGTAGCAGCAGCAGCACCAACAGCCGCCGCAAGCAATAGCAGTAGCAACAGCAGTAGCTGCAGCGTCTGCACCAGCACCATCAGCAGCAACAGCGGCGGCCCCAACCCCACTGCTGACGTCAGCATCCCGCTGCTGACGTCACTGCTGACGTCATCAACAAGGAAAAAAAAGGGGGGGGAGAAAGGGAAGGGGGAAAACCCCAAGGGGTGGGTAGAACTCCCACCACCCCTGCTATGATCAGCAAAGACAAAACAAAACAAACAAAAGGAAAAAAAAAACGAAAACACAAGACAAGGGACACCACACCATGGAAGGTAGCCCAAGTGGAGAGGGGTCCTTCTCTGTTGGGGGGACCCCTACCCCTCCTTTCTTGCAGCGCCTGCAGCAGCAGCAGCAACAACAGCAGCAGCAGCAGTAGCAGCAGCCGCCGCCGCCACTGCAGCAGTAGCAGCAGCAGCAGCAGCAGCAGCAGCCACCGCCGCCGCTGCAGAAGCAGCAGCAGCAGCTGCTGCTGCAGCCCGCTGGTGTCGTCGGCGGCAATCCTAACCCCCTCGCTGCTCTTCAGCAACAGCTTGCCGCCTTGACGCAGCAGCTTGTAGCGCTACAGCTCGTAGCCGCCCGGACTGCCACCAGTGGTCTACCGCCGTTCGTCCCTCTAGGGCACCCCAGCCCAGCTGTGTCTGCTGCCACGTACTACCTGGCACAATAGCAGACTCAGCGCCAGCGGCAGACAGTCACTTCCGTCCTTGGCCCCACTCCGGGTGCCGGCCGCAGGCAGAACGACTATGAGACGCCGCCCCCGCCGCTTCAGGCCGGCGAGCAGTTCCGGAGCTGGGAGCTCAGCTTCCGGATCTGGGCGCAGGGTGAGGGCCTGTGGGCATACTACACCCTCCCTTACAACCCCACCCAGGCCAACCAGTTATATGACGCTGGTCGCGCCGTCCGTGCCCTTGTCCCAGTCGCCCCTCCAACTTCCCGCCTGGCCTTAGAACCTTTCCTCGGCGACGTCACGGCTGGCGACACCCCACACCCTACAGCCGCCTGGCACGTCCTCACAAGGCCTCATCGCCTGTCCAGCGACGTTGAGATCAGCCGTCTGCTCCGGGAGTTCAACTCCCTGCACATGGGGGAGACCGAGACCATCACTGCCTACAGGCAGCGGGCGGAGGACATCCTCCGTCGTCTCGGCACATCTGCTCCGCCCCCCCTGTCCGCGCTCCTCACCATCAAGCGCGGGGCCACCAGCGACTACGCCGACGTCTTCGTCCACTACCCCCAGGACGTCCTCTCCACCATGGCGACCCAGGGCACCCTCATGCCCTGGGCATACGAGCTCTTCCTCCGCATTGAGGAAGCTCGCCAGGAGTCCCAGCTCCATCGTGCGGAGGCGCTTGCATCCCCTGCCGTCGCCTCCCCTGCTGTCGCCTCCCCTGCCGTTGNTCCTCACCAGGCCTCATCGCCTGTCCAGCGACGCTGAGATCAGCCGTCTGCTCCGGGAGTTCAACTCCCTGCACATGGGGGAGACCGAGACCATCACTGCCTACAGGCAGCGGGCGGAGGACATCCTCCGTCGTCTCGGCACATCTGCTCCGCCCCCCCTGTCCGCGCTCCTCACCATCAAGCGCGGGGCCACCAGCGACTACGCCGACGTCTTCGTCCACTACCCCCAGGACGTCCTCTCCACCATGGCGACCCAGGGCACCCTCATGCCCTGGGCATACGAGCTCTTCATCCGCATTGAGGAAGCTCGCCAGGAGTCCCAGCTCCATCGTGCGGAGGCGCTTGCATCCCCTGTCGTCGCCTCCCCTGCTGACGCCTCCCCTGCCGTTGCCTCCGTGGCCGTCGCCTCCCCCGCCGCAGCAGCCTCATCGTCGTCGGGGAAGAAGAAGAAGAACCGAAACAAGAAAGGCAAGGGTCAGCCGCAACAGCAGCAGCAGCAGTCGTCGACCGGGTCCAGCGGTGGTGGCTCGGTCTGCCACAACTGTGGTCAGCCCAAGCACGGGTGGTACACGTGCCCTCTCCCGACGGACGAGGCGCGCGTCATCGCTACCATGCGGCGCCAGCGGGAGCGCTGCCTCGCCTCTGCCGCCGTCGCCGCTGTTGGCCCGACCACTTTGACCTCGTCCAGCGGCTCTGCCACTCCGACAGCTCCGCCTGTCCCGTAGACACCCGCGTCGCAGTAGTACTTCCCGCAGCTGTCGGCGCCCCCGCTCCCTTCACCGGCGCAACCCTCCTACTACCCGGGCTCCGGCGCCATAACTCCGCACTCCGTCTACACTCCCGGGCCCTCCTCCCGTGAGCGTCAGCTAGAGCAGTTTATCGCGCTCCAGCTCGGCCTGCCTCGCCCTCCTCCCCAGGGAAGTGCGAGTTGCGTCACCTCCTGCTCTCCTGCCCCGCCCTGCATGACTGAGACTGAGCTGCGATCGTGTCCCATTTCCTCGTCTGTCTCGTCGTTGCCCGTGGCCTCCTCCGCCTCTCTTCTTGATGATGTTGCCTGGCTTGACGATTGGCAGTCCCGTTTCGCGCCTCTGTCCACCGCGTCCGTGTCCCTCGCCTGCTGCCATGTGACTGTTAGCGATCTAGCGACCCCGGTCCAGGACCCTGCAAAGACCTGGATCATCGACTCCGGGGCCACACATCACATGACGGCCTCTCGTGAGGCCTTCAGTATGCTCGGTCCTTTCGGCAATGTCTCCGGTGTCGGGACGGGCTCTGGACAGGTGTTGCCTGTCCATGGTGTTGGCGTCGTTCGTTTTCAAGGTCCTGCCGGTGACGTCTTTCTGACCGATGTCCTCTTCGTCTCTGGTCTCGAGCTCAGCCTCCTATCCGTGACTGCCCTTGACCGCATGAGCATGGATGTTGTACACTCGCGTGGTGTTGGCACTATGTCGTTGCGTCCGTCTGGTCTTGTCGTCCTGCACGCCACCGCCCGTGGCAACCTGTGGCATGTTCCTCGTCTCTCCTCTTCTTCTCCCGTCTCCTCCTTGTCGGCCGCCACAAGCCATGTGCTCGTCACCTATACGCTTTCTCCTCAACACACCCGCCTCTTGCACCGCCGCCTCTACCACGTCCACTCTGCCGCTGTGGACAGCATGCTTCGCACCCAGCCTGCCTCGGGCCTTGACCCGGAGACTTTCCCTCTCCCGTGCCCCACTGAGTGTATTGACTGTGCTCAGGGGAAAATGCACCGGTCCACGTACCCCTTGTCTGCCTCCCGTGCATCTACCCCTCTCGACCTTGTCCATTCGGATGTCATGGGCCCTCTCCCCACCGAGTCGGTCGGCGAGCATGGCTGCTATGTCCTCACCCTCACGGACGACTACTCTCGCTATCGCTGGGTCTTCTACCTTAGGCAAAAGAGCGATGTCGCCCGGGCCATCCAGGACTGGCTTGTCCTCGCAGAGCGCGCGTGTGGCCGCTCCCTTCGCCGCTTTCGCTCCGATCGCGGTGGCGAGTACATGGGTGAGGCCACGACTTTCCTCGCCTCCCGCGGGATCCACCACGAGACATCGGCGCCCTACACCCCCGCCCAGAACGGTGTCTCCGAGCGGTGGAACCGGACCATGGCCGACGCCGTCCGCACCATGCGTGTCGAGTCCGGTCTCTCCGAGGGCTTCTACTTTGAAGCCATGGCCTACATGACCTGGGTCTGGAACCGGATTCCCCACGGTCCCATTCCCCGTCAGTCCACGCCGTACCAACATTGGTGCGGTCAGCGCGCTGACCTCCGCCCCGCTCGCGTCTGGGGTTATGTCGCCATTGTGTGGCTGCCCGTCCCGCAGCAGGGCAGCAAGCTCGCCCCCCGCGGCCGTCCCTGCACCTTCCTCGGTGTCTCTCGCCAGTCCAAGGCCTGGCGCTTCTGGGATCCCTCCCGACACTACATCGTCGAGTCCCGGGATGCCCTCTTCTTTGAGGACCTGTTTCCTCGCGACCTCATTCGCTCCGGCTCGTCTGTGTCTATCCCGTCGCGTGGGGGAGTGGTGAGTCCGTCCTCCGTCCTACCGCGTCCGGGTGACACATTCTTCGGTCCCTTCGGGCCGGCTGCCCCAGTCGCGTCCGCTGGTCCCTCCGGGCCAGCTTCCCCAGCCGCGTCCGCTGGTCCCTCCGGGCCAGCTTCTCCAGCCGCGTCCGCTGGTCCCTCCGGGCCAGCTTTCCCAGCTGCATCCGCTGGTCCCTCCGGGCCAGCTTCCCCAGTCGCGTCCGCTAGTCCCTCCGGGCCAGCTTTCCCAGCCGCATCCGCTGGTCCCTCCGAACCAGCTTCCCCAGTCGCGTCCGCTGGTCCCTCCGGGCCAGCTGCCCCAGCCGCGTCCGCTGGTCCCTCCGGGCCAGCTGCCCCAGTCGCGTCCGCTGGTCCCTCCGGGCCAGTTGGCCCAGTCGCGTCAGCTGGTCCCTCCGGGCCAGCTGGCCCAGTCGCGTCCACTGGTCCCTCCGAGCCAGCTACCCCAGTCGCATCCGCTAGTCCCTCCGGGCCAGCTGCCCCAGTCGCGTCTGCTGGTCCCTCCGGGCCGGCAGCCCCCGTCGTGTCCGCTGATCTCTCCGGGCCGACAGTCCCAGTCGCCTGCACTAGCCCATCAGACTCAGCGCCGTCGCATGCCTTGCCACGCTACACACGTGGCCCTGGCGGCAGCCTCCGACCCAGGCCGTCGGTGAGCGTGCAGACCGTCGCACCGCGCTCGGTAGCGCCTCGACCCCCCGCGGCTCCACGTGCCTCCTCCACTCCCACAGTAGTGAGTGGGGACCCTGGCACCAAGGCCCTGGGCCTGACCACATCGGCCATCATTGCAGATTTACACCCGGGCTCCGCATTGGGCTACGCTATGCTCCATCACGAGCATCGGCACGCTGTCATGGCTGCCCTGGCGCGCATCCCACCTGGGGCACGAGAGGCACATGCTCTCTCTGTCCGCTCCACAACACGCTCGGAGGACCCAGCCACCTTGCGCGAGGCACGAGCCTCTCCTGAGGCCGCACACTAGGATGCTGCCTGCGCCGATGAGCTCGCCGCTATCCGACAGCACCACGTGTATGACCTCGTCGACCTTCCTCCAGGTCGGAAGGCCATCGGCGCCAAGTGGGTCTTTCGGCGCAAGTGGAAACCCGACGGGTCCTTGGACAAGTACAAGGCCCGCCTCACTGCAAAGGGGTTTACCCAGGTCCCTGGGGTCGACTATGACCAGATCTTTGCCCCAGTTGGCCGGTTCTCCACGAGCCGGGCGCTCTTCAGCCTGATCGCCCAGTACGGGTGGGAGCTGCATCAGATGGATGTGAGCAACGCTTTTCTCCATGGTTCACTGGAGGGTGAGGAGCTTTACATGGTGCAGCCACCAGGCTTCGACGATGGCACCGGGAGAGTGTGGCGACTGCGTAAGGCCCTCTATGGCCTGAAGCAGTCGCCTCGGTGCTGGAACCAAGAGATCAGCAGCACGCTCCTTCGTGGTGGGCTCCAGCGCAGCACCGCGGACCCTGCACTGCTTGTCAGTCCGCGAGGCCAGACCTTCGCTGCTGTTCTGGTGTACGTCGACGATCTCCTCATTGCGTCGCCAGACACGGCCGCCATCCAGCGCGTCAAGGACCTGTTGCATGCCACCTACCAGATGAAGGATCTCGGGTCTGCCCGAGTCTTCCCGGGCATGGAGCTCGAGCATGATCGCTCCCAGGGCATCCTCCATGTCCATCAGGCTGCTTATGTGCAGACTCTATCCACTCGCTTCGCCGAGGACCTCACACTCGTGCCGAGCGCATCCTCACCCATGTCGCCCGATGGCCAGGTGAAGCTGAAGAGTCCTGACCCAGCTGTTGTGGGGGAGCCAGTTGATGTGACCACGTACCTGCGAGTCATCGGGTCACTGATGTTCCTGGCGACGACGACGCGCCCAGACATCGCGTTCGCCGTCAACCTCCTCGCCCAGTTTTCTCAGGAGCCGCGTCACCTCCACCACGAGGCCGCGATCCAAGTACTACGCTATGTCGTCTCGACTCCTCGGTGAGGTCTCATGTTCCGCCGTCAACCGTCTGTTGTTGCAGTGGGCTACACCGACAGCGACAATTGGAAATAATGAAGGTGCGTGACGGCGGCAGAAGAAGGAGGAGCGATGATGGGGTCGACAGGAGCGAGGATGGAAAAAGCCGAAGGCACGGTCACCTCTCCTCTGACAGTGTCTCCAACGGACGTCATACTCGGAGCGCGTACAAGATGCTCCCCAAGCATAGGTGTGCCAGATGCTGTTGGCGCAGGGGTCGTGCCGATAGTACTGATGCTACCATCCTCTGAGAATCGCTCACGCGCTGCCATCATCTCCCGCTGTAGCATCACTACACGCTCCTGCAGGTCGGCGTAATCTGTCTCGGACATGTCGAGGTGGCCGATGTCGACCTGGTGTAGAATAAACTCTGCCTCACTGGATGCTGCACATGAAAACTGCACAACTCGTGAGTACAACGCCATCTGCATCTCTGATGCTGTAGACGATGGAACTGGTGCTGCTGCATCCTCCTGGGGGTCAACCAAGCTCGCAATGTGCCGAGACGCTGGAACATCGGATGCAGCTGCAGGTGTCGCATCCACGTCACAGCTCGTGTCTGTCGTGCGATGAGTGAGCGGTCGCATGCCGAGAGAGAAAGAGAAGGAGGAGCCGTCAGAGTCCGTAGAGCATGTGGAAACGTCGTCTGTGCAGGTACTGCTACTCTCAGTGTCCATGTGATCATCAAGATCACCAGCAGATGAACACGAAGGGGTAGAACTCAACTCCTGCTGACGTGATGACTCCATCTGCGTGTAGGGATCTGCACCACTGTCCTCAACTGCCGCCGTAGTGGAAACAGGTGTACAGGGCTCCGGCTCGACAATGCCCGTCAAGGCGACCAGCAAGCGCAACTGGCGCTCACGCACTGTCTCCCCGGGAGGACTGGTCGCTGCCACCTGCTCTATGATAGAGTGAGGACCTGAAGGCTGTGGGAGCCTGAACGACTACTCACGCTGAAGCTTGTCCTCAGGTAGCGCAGATGAGGTGGTGGAGCCTGCTGTGTCTGCTGCAGCATATGACCCGGCGACATCTCTGAGAACTGCTGCTCTCAAGAACGCCTCAACCTCCAACAGACCAGCCGGTCGACTCTGCTCGTGTACTGTGACCACTGTCGAGCAAGTATGAGTCCCGTGCGCCAACGCCCCCGGAAATCCGTGTGGGGTATCCCGATCCGCACGGGACTCATGTGCCATCGCCAGGCCGCTATCGGTCGGAGTCGCAAGTGGCACCGCCAAGGCACATGAGACCTGCACTCCTCGTGATGCAATCTGCTGCTGCTGAACGTCCGGCTCCTGTCCTAGCGTGGATGTCGACCTCGATGACACGCATATCTCCTACGATGGAACCTCCGCCAGACTCGTGTAAGCCTGCTGCACAAACTCTGCCAAAACTCCCAAAGATGTGTCCTGATCTGTACGGGACCCGTGTGCCACCGCCGGGCCGCCACCGGTAGGAGCCGCGAGTGGCACCGCCCAGGGACGCCGGGCCTGGACACCTCTTGACGCAAGCTGCTGCTGTAGAAGATCTGGATCCAGCGCGGACGTGGAAGTCGAGCTCGATGACACGCAAGTCTGCACCATGACCTCCATGTCAGGATCAGGCTCACTCCCCCTCGACCCGACTGCGGATCGTGTCGCTACTGTCGCATCACGCAATGCGCGGTAACCACACTCCCCCTCGACAGGTACAACAATGGAGGCCGAGGAGGCGGAGGATGTATCAACACCGGCGTGAGTACGCCGTGCAGAGCGCTGACGACGACGTCGTAGAGTCACTCGACTAGAACGACTGCTGGAAGACAAGTCATCGCGGGGTGGCGGCGTGGTCACAACAGAGTGGAGGATCGAAAGGATGGTGTCAGCCTGGGACTGGCTGGCAGGCGAAGCTGAAGGGACATCATCGGATGAAGAAGGAGGAGATAATGGAGGAGATGTGGTCGAAGAGGCCGTCGACGAACGAGTAGCAAAAGCACGCTCAGTGACAACGAGGTCGCAAAGCCGCTGCACCGTCTGCCGTAGGCCGCGGATCTTGGCGAATATGCTCGCCAGAGGTCCAGCTAGGGGATCTACCAACACCGTCAGATCCATATGTTGTGGAGGACGCAGGCTCCGACGAGGCTGTAGCCAAGGTGGATGCCAGCCGGGAGGGCGCGTCCTACAACGACGCCAACCATGACGTCCATCACCACAGTAGTAGCAGGCGAATGCGCAGCGCGCCTGCTCACACGTCCGCGCACTCATCTCGTGCGCTGGACGATGGATAGGTGCCGAGGGCACCTACTCCCGGTGGTAAACACCAAGCCACGGGAGATAATGAGGTCCGCAGGTACTATCACTCCTGGAGGTCACAGCGTCCGAGTCAGCAAACATGACCAGACGGGAAGAGTTGCACTACCACAGCACACCCGGAGACGACAGTCTGACTAGCTACGGCGACCAATGCTGCTGCCACGAATGGAGCAAAGATTGCTCGAAGACGAGAATGGGTGGCGGTTGCAGGTGTGGCCGCTGCTCCAAGCGGTAGATGACCCAGCCCTCGGAGACGGTAAGACTTGAATCCGCCGTCGATCCTACGGGGTGAAGAGCGCGCACCAATCCACGGGCCCCAGAAAGACGCCGGTCGAGGACACATCTAGAAGCGGAGATGGTCGCCGACGACCGTCCGCTGTCGGCTGAGAAGACGATAGCGGAAGCTGTTGCGCAGCCGCCGCACGTTATAGTCGTCGACACTTTACGGCCTGATGCTGCTATTGCAGCTATGAAAGCTGCAGCGACTGCTGCGGTGGTACTCCCTCACTGCGGTGGTAGGTGGAAGATTATCCTGTTTTTTTGTTGCCTCTGTNGGCCGACGGGGCCGACGGGGCCGAGGGGGCCCGCGAGGCCGACGGGCCCCCTCCGAAGGGCCCCTCGGAGGGGCTCAGCAGGGCCCTCCGAGGGCCCCCCTTGAGGAGGGGAGACAGGAGGGAGAGGGAGGGGGTGGCGAATGGGGTCGACAGGCCCCCTCAAAGGCCCCCCCCCTTCAGAGGAGGGCTGCGAGGCCCTCCTCGCAGCGGCAGTAGTAGCTGCAGCGGCAGGTGCAGCTGCTGCGGATGCTGCTGCTGCTGCTGCTTCAGCTGCTACTGCTGCTGCTGCTCTGTGCAGCAACAGCTGCTGCTGCTTGCTGCTGCCGATCTGCTGCTGCCTTTTTTTTTTTTTCTTCTTCTTTCGCTCTGCACGCCGTTGCACGCTGCTGCTGCTGCTGCTGCTGCTGCTGCTGCTGCTGCGGCTACTGCTGCTGCTGCTGCTACTGCTGTTGCTAAAGCTGCTGCTGCTGCTTTTGCTACTGCTACGTCGCTGCTAGCTGCTACACGCTCCTGCTTCTGCTCGCTGCTGCTGCTCGCTACTACCACGGCTGCAAGCTGCTGCTGCGTCGCTGTAGCTCGTGCACGCTGCCAACGCGTGCTGATGCTGCTGCTGCTGCTGCAACTGCTTCTCACCGCTGCTACGGCGTTCACGTGCAGTCGCTTCGCGCTACCTCACGCTACTGCCGGCGTGGCGCCACGTGGCGCGTTCTCTTAGCGTTCCGCCCACTGCTGCTGCTTCTGCTGCTCACACGCCCCCCTGTGCTCTGATACCAAATTGGAAATAATTCTAGGGCATGCAGGCCCATGCAAGAACGAACATGAGCTCTGTGTGTGAGTGCGATGCAAAACGGCAAGAATTTGGCTAAGTCTGGAACGCTGAATATAAAGAACATGGAGAGATTACAAATGAGCCCCTAGCGGGCTTATATAGGGGCGCCGGCAGCTAACCGCACCGGGCCCCGTCACCCCTGCTGAACCAAAATGACTCAACAGGGAGAACACACTGCATACACCACGAGAGCAACAAAAGGTGGTCTCCTCGAGGCACCGGAACAGCTCGCCGAGTGCCCGGGTCTCGACCACCGAGAAAATATGAGCAGTGTCAAAACATCTCGGAATCAACGTCCAGACATCAAAAACGGCTTTCCGAACCTCGGAAGCCCCATAATAGCCATCGGGTCTCCTCGTCGCACGAGTACAGTCAACCGGGTGCGCGGGTCTGAACCCACCGAGAAAACTCTCCTACCTCCTGACAAGCCCACATGCCTGCCGGAACGCATCGACCGCGTCTCGCCGGCGCTGTCGTAGGTGCTGGAGAAGTCTCGGTGCAGTCCGGAGGCCCGTCGTGTCGTCACGCCCTCCTCTGTCATATACCCCGAATGTGGGTATATCGGTAAACTAGCAGTGTCAGTCGTGACGGGTGGAAGCCACATAAACCAACAGCGACTGGGCCGGCAGTCCTGACGGTAAGAGTCGCACAGGCTGGATCTTTCTGATTGGAGGCACGGCTGTGTCCTGGCGCAGTGGCAAGCAGGGGTGCATTGCACGCAGCACTACTGAGGCTGAGTACGTGGCTCTTGGATCAGGCGCGTGTGAGAGTGTGTGGTTGCGTCGTCTGTTGTCCGAGTTGTGTCAGTCCGTCCCATCCATCACGTTGCATTGTGACAATGAGAGTGCCATGGCCATCGCCGACAATGACGGCGTGCATCACACACGTACAAAGCACATCAACGTTGAGTATCACTATGTGCGCTCATTGTTACATGACGGCAGCATCAGCATCGTGTGGGTTGAGACAGCACGGCAGTTGGCTGACTTCGTGACCAAGGCACTGAAGCGCGACTCGTTTAAGAAGGCTGTGAGTTCGGTCGGCGTACGTCCGTGAGTGGCTCTCTCTTTATCTCTGCCTGCGTCTCTGCATGCCCTGGGGGAGTGTGGATGTTGACGATGTCCCTGTCCGCCCATGTGCACTACGCCTGTGAGTCATGGGGGAGTGTTGGTTTTTTCGCATCTTTCATTGTGCTCTGTTGTGTCCTCCCGGCTTGTGTACATCGGCGTGCAGATGAGTAACGGCGAGACTCGACGCTGATGGAGTGTCGTCCGGTGGAGAAGATACACGCTGAGGTCTTCTCACAGTTCGCTGGAGCCTCCTCTCTCCGGCAACGCGCTCAGCTCCATCGGCAGGCCTCCTCGGCGGTCGTGCTGCCGGCGGTCATTGACACCGCAGTTGCTGCTTGCATGCGTCCAGTGCGTCCCATCGCGTCTGCATCGTCATGCACTGCCCAGGGTCCCACTTGCATTTTCCATAGCCCTGCTTGGCAGCATAAACCATTGTGGGCACTATCTGGGTTTAGGCTGCCATAACTCCTCGCTACTATTTTTCTAGCAGATTCTGACTGCACGGCTGCGTTCGCAGCGTCGGTATTATGGTATGGTCCAGTGTTCAGGCAAAATGGACGACGCCGGGTTTTGGGCTGTCAGCTGCCTGGCAGGCCTCGCCGAGAAAACCTGCCAGCCTGAACTGAGCTATTTTCTGATTGGCTGATGAACTGAGTAACAA
>SZWC01005613.1:64149-86621 GCA_023375785.1 Penium margaritaceum | reverse complement strand
CCCCCCCCAGCTCTGTAGAGCTTGTTACTCAGTTCAACAGCCAATCAGAAAATAGCTCAGTTCAGGCTGGCAGGTTTTCTCGGTGAGGCCTGCCAGGCAGCCGACAGCCCAAAACCCGGGCGTCGTCCGTTTTGCCTGAAAACTGGACCATACCATAATACCGCCGCTGCGAACGCAGCCGTGCGGTCAGAATCTGCTAGAAAAATAGTAGCGAGGAGTTATGGCAGCCTAAACACAGATAGTGCCTACAACGGTTTGTGCTGCCAAACAGGGCCATGCAACATGCAACTGGGACCCTAGGTAGTGCATGACGACGCAGACGCAATAGGACGCGCTGGACGCATGCAAGCAGCAAATGCGGTGTCAATGACCGCCGACAGCGCGACCGCCGAGGAGGCCTGCCGATGGAGCTGAGCGCGTTGCCTGAGAGAGGAGGCTCCAGCGAACTGCGAGAAGACCTCAGCGTACGTCGGCTCCACCGGACGACACTCCATCAGCGTCGCGTCTCGCCGTCAGTCATCTGCACGCCGATGTACACAAGCCGGGAGGACACAACAGAGCACAATGAGAGATATGCAAAAACCAACAGGGTCCGTTGCCGTCTCCTAGCAGTATTTGCAGCAGCTGCAACGTGAACAACGGCTCAGCTTCCGCAGCTCAGCAGCAGCAGCCTCGTAGCATCCCAGTAGCAGTGGATCTAGCTCCTTAGCTCCGCAGCAAGAGCCCAGCAGCAGCACCTCATCAAAAACTCAACAGCAGCTTCGCAGCAGCATTTTAGCAACAGCGCAGCATTAGCTCAGTAGCAACTCAGCAGCAGCTCAGCAAACAGCTCAGCGACAGCTTAGTAGCAACACCTTAGCAGCAGATCAGCAGCAGCTGAGCAGCACCTTAGCAGCTTTGCAGCAGCATCTTAGCAGCAAACTACTCAGCAGCAGCTGAGCAGCACCTCAGCAGCTTTGCAACAGTATCTTAGCAGCAGCGTAGCATCATCTCAGCAACGACTTAGTAGCAGCTCAGCAAACAGCTCAGCAGCAGCTCAGCAGCAGATCACAGCTGCTCAGCAAATTGCTCAACAGCAGCTCAGCATCAACTCAGCAGCGTAGCATCACCTCAGCAACAGCTCAGCAGCTGCTCGCAAACAGCTAAGCAGCAGCTCAGCAGCAGATCAGCAGCTGCTCAGCAAACAGGTCTACAGCGGCTCAGCAGCAGCATGGCAGCAGCTGCAGCAGCTGCAGCAAATACCTGCACCACAGCAGCCGCATAACCAACGTGACAGGAGTAGCAAGCGGCATTGTGGAGAATCGGCACTACAACCTTGTAGCAGTCTCCGCACCACCGTCTAGTGGTGGTCGCCGTCACGCTGGCGCACTGGGAGGATCTCGGTGGTGACTCAGGGGAGAGCTCGGCACTGCAACGCTCGGTAAGCCCTCCCTCCCCTGGTGCCTCTGGGGGGATTCAGTAGCCGCACGACACCGCTGCTGCGTTGCCGCACTCAACTTGGCGTCAGGACGCGCTAGAGCTCGCTCGCACCTTCACACGTACCGCGTCCGCTGTGATAGACACGGCAGCTGCAGTTGCTGCCACCTTTGCCGCCGCAGCTAGAGCAGCACGTGCTCCTGCATCAACGTCAGCTGGCCGCGCCGCCGAGTCCTACACTGAGGCGGCCGTTGTAGCTGGACCGTTGGCTGCGGCAGCGGTCGACATTGGGACACAACTAGCGACAGCTGCATCATCCATGGCCTCTCCAACAGCTTCTGCAGCTTCTGCCGTATCCACTGCAGCTACGGTCATTCGCACCTCCACAGCCGTCGCTGTTGCAGCATCCGCATCTGCACCCTCTGACATCACCACACTCGTCATGGCGGCCGTCGTTGCAGCGGCAATCCTCCCTACCGTTGGCGCCGCCTTCACCACAGGCTGCGTGGCACTAATTGTGCCGGTTGCATCTTGCGTCTCTGCGCTCTCCGCTGCAGCTGCTTCTATTGTCCCGCCTGTTCTTGCTCTCTTGCGCAGCCCCTCACATGCCTCGTGAGGTCTCCTTGTCTGCATCTCCCTTCTCCCGTCCTCTGTCTCCTTTCTCTGCGGTGGCTTGTCTGTGTGATTTGGGTCGGGCTGTCTTGCAGTACATATTCATCGTGCCTAAGGCATTCCCAGTTTTCCCACGCCCACTGGGGCGGGGGAAACTCTGCCGAAATTTTCTCGGCATGGCCCATTAGTCGTCACCATGCCTGGTGACGACGAGTCGGTCATAGCAGACCTTCAGCGCCAGCTGGCCCTCGCTCGCGACGCTCAGCGTGATGCTGAAGAGCGCCTCAAAGTCGCGAATGACAACCGCACCGCCTTCGCAGATGAGGTGGCTGCGCTTGTGCTCAAGCGGCTGCCTGCTGCCTCTGTCCTGCCCGCTGGCTCCTCTGCTGGCGCCGGTGCCGGTGTCTCTTCCACCCCACCTGGTGCTAACTCTACTGCCTCTAACCCTGCTGTCACCCCATCTGCTATCTCTCCTGCCGCAGTCTCCCGCCAGCATGACTTCTTCTCCCAGCCTCCTGTCTTTTCTACTGGACTTGCTTTCTCTTCCTGGGAGACCCGGTTTAGTGCATGGACCCAGGGAGAACGTCTTTGGGAATACTACTTCCCTGCCACACCTTCCTTCACCCCTGTCGCTGACGAGTGTGCTCGCGCTATCTGCGCCCTCATTGCTGCTGCCCCTGAGACACTCGTCGACGAGGTTGGCACCTACAATGCTAACCCCGTTGTTCAGCGTCTGGCTGACCCAGTCGGTGCGTACACCATGCTTCGTCGGCGCACGACAGTCACAGGTCAGGCGGCACAAAGTACTCTCACCATTCAGTTCAACACGTTCTTAATGCGAGCGGACGAGTCGGCTGACGCCTATTGGGCACGCGGGCTCAAGCTGCTTCGCGAACTTGATAAGGCCGCACCAGGCCAGCTGTCAGCTGTGCACACCATGGTCAACGGGTTAATCCCCGAGCTGTCCGACCTTCTCCGTGATGTCAAAGCAGACGAGCTGCAGCGTCTTGCCTCCCAGCCTGTTCCACCCGATTCTCCTCCAGGCGTTGGTGCCCTCTGGGACTTTGTCGCTGATAGGCTTGCAGCGTGGTGGTCGAGTCTCCAAAACAAGCGCCTTCATCGCACTACAGTCGCAGGAGTGGACGCTGTCTCCATCGCCACCTCCACTTCTTCCTCCGCTGCTCCATCGGCCTCATCTCCATCGCCTTCTTCTTCCTCCTCTACCTCTACGGCCACGGCCCTTGCCTCCCAGGGTCGTGGACGTGGACGCGGTCGTGGGCAAGGCAAAGGGAAGAGCAAATCTGCTGCACCGTCTCGTGTTCCTGTTGAGGTGGTGTGGTGGAACTGTGGCTCCTCTGAGCACTCCGCTCGCAAGTGCCCTGCACCCCCAGACGACGTCCACCTCGCACGCGCCATGCGTGCTCACTGGACGCGCACCAGCAGGCCCTCCTCTTCTTCTCCCGGCGTCAGCTCCAGCTCCAGCTCCAGCTCTACTTCGTCTGCTAGTCCCTCCCCAGCTCAGGCCTACTCCACCACCTGTGTCGCCAGCGTCCATCCGCCTGTCCTCTACCCTTGGGGCTGGCAGCCGCCCTATGGAGCGCCCGCTTTTGCGGGCCCACCTTCCTCGGCCTACGTCCCTCCTTCGTGGTTCGCCTCTCCCTCGAGCGTGCCTGCTCCATCGTCTGCAGCCTCCATCGACAGCAAGCGCCAACTGGAGCAGTTTCTCCGCCAGCGTCTTCACCTTTGTGATGAGGGAGGTGAGAGTGTGGCTTCGTTGGCCAGAGGTCTTGCCTGTCAGACTGACACCGTCCTTCGTGGGGACCCCCCCGGTCACATTCTTGGGTTGCCGTCCTCGTCTGTTCCTTGGGTCGAGCATTGGCAGTTTGTCATTCTCCCTCGTTGTCTTGCTGCTTGTGACTCATCCCCGCCCTCCGTCGGCATTGTTGCCACCTGTGGCGTCCTTCCCAATGTCCGTGTCTCTGGTGGCTTCTGGGTCCTCGACTTCGAAGCCACCCATCACATGACCTCTGTTCGGTCCGCTTTTTTCTCCTTGGGTCCTATCGGCTGTGTTCGCTTTGTGCGCACTGGTTCCGGCCAGCTCCTTCCCGTCCAAGGCGTTGGTGTTGTCCGTTTTGTCGGCCCTGGTGGCGTGCTGGTTCTGCCTGACGTTCTGTTGGTGCCTTCGTTGGAACTCAGCCTACTGTCAGTGACGTCCCTCGACAATCAAGGCATGGATGTTTCCGCTAGTCAGGGCGTGGGCACTATCCGTCTTCGCTGTTCTGGTCGCGTCGTCTTGCGGGAGGTTAAGTGTGCCAAGCTGTATTGTGTTCCCCTTCATGCCCCCTCTATACCCGCTGTTGGCTTGTCCCTTGCTCACGTCGCGCCTTCCCTTTCTCCAGCTGATATCCAGCTCTTGCATCGCTATCTTGGCCATGTGCACACTGATGCTATCAATAGCATGCTTCGCCTTCAACCCGCTGTTGGCTTGTCCCCTTCCACCTTCCCCGCGCCATGCCCTTCTGACTGCCTGGACTGTGCCCAAGGCAAGATGCATCGTTCGCCCTTTGCCTCTTCGGACTCCTAGTCCACTCACCCTCTCGATCTTGTTCATGCCGACGTCATGGGACCTCTTCCCCATGACTTTCTTGGGGGGGTCGGGCGTTACGTCCTGTGCCTTACTGACGATTTTTCCCGTTTTTTTTGGATCTTCACTCTTCGTCAAAAGAGTGATGCTGCTTCTGTCCTCGCGTCGTGGCTCGTTCAGGTTGAACGTGCGTGTCAGCGTTCACTGCGCATCTTTCGCAGTGATCGTGGCGGTGAGTTCCTTGGGCCCACCGCTCGATTTCTTGAGTCCCAAGGGGTGTTTCTGGAGACTTTAGCTCCTTACACACCTCAGCAAAACGGAGTTTCTGAGCGTTGGAATCGGACCCTTGCTGATGGCATCCGCACGCTTCTGTCTGAGTCTGGGCTCTCCCCTCTCTTTGCCTTTGAGGCCATGAGCTACATGACCTGGGTGTGGAATCGTGTCCGTCACGGTCCTCTCCCCCGCACCGTTACGCCCTTTGAACGCTGGTACGGCTCTCATGCTGACCTCCGCCTGGCTCGCGTCTGGGGTAGCATTGCGTCTGTCTGGCTCCCAGAAGATCTCCGCGACAGGAAACTCTCCCCGCGTGGATGGCTCTGCCCATTCTTGGGCGTTTCCTCCCAGTCGAATGCCTGGCGCTTCTGGGACTCAGAGCGCCAGCACGTCGTTGAGTCCCGCGATGCCTTGTTCTTTGAGTCCGTGATTCTCCGTGACCTCGATCGTCACTCGTCCGCTGCCTCCCTGCTTCCGCTCTCTCGGTTGCGGGGGGAGGTCGGCCCGGCAGTCCCGTCTGCCCCTGCCGTCTCTGCTAGTGTCCCGTCTCAGCACCCTTCACCGTCGGAGCGTTCTCCAACGGCCGGCACTGTGACTCCACCATCCTGTGACGCCCCCCCGTCGGTGTCGTCTAGCTCGCTCGGAGCTCCGTCATCCCCTGTGGTGTCCTCACGTGAGTCCCCATCTGCTGAGTCTGTCTCTCCCGCACATTCTGCTCCGTCCCCATCCAGTCCACTCACTCCAGTCGTACCCAGTCCACTCAGTGCTCCTCCACGCCCTGCCCCCATCGAACCTTTTGTTCGTGGCGGCCGCCTGCGTGCGCTTCCCTCTTGCTCATCTGGTTATGCAGCGTCCTTTGTTCAACCTTCGCAGACCTCGTCTGGACAGCTCCCAGCGATACCTACTGGTATGGACGCCCCGGGCCTAGCCACAGGAGTTGTGCATCCCAACTCTGTCCTTGGGTACACACTGCTCACATCCGAGCACGAGCGTGCGCTCGAGACCGCCATCCTTGGGAGCATTGCCTAGTGCAATGCAACGGTCGTCGCCCCACCGCCATCGCCTGACCCGACCACTGTTCGCCAGGCACGGGTAGCACCCGACTCCCAACAGTGGGAGGCTGCCATGCGGGATGAGCTGAGAGCCCTGGATGACCACGTCGTATACGAGCTGGTCGATCTCCCACCAGACCGCAAGGCGATCAATGCCCGCTAGGTCTTCCGTCGTAAGTACAAGCCTAATGGCGAGCTCGACAAGTACAAGGCTCGACTTACGGCAAAGGGGTTTTCCCAAGTCCCCGGCGTTGACTTTGACGAGACTTTTGCTCCCGTCGGACGCTACACCACAGCTCGAGCCCTCCTGAGCCTTGTCGCACACCACGACTGGGAGCTCGAGCAGATGGATGTAAAAAATGCCTTTTTGCACGGTCGGCTGGATGAGGAGATTTACATGGTGCAGCCTCCAGGGTTCTCTGACGGCACCAATCGAGTTTGGAGACTGAGAAAGGCCCTCTATGGCCTCAAGCAGTCACCACGGTGCTGGAACCAGGAGATCACCTCCACCCTGGAGAAGGGAGGATATCGTCGGAGCACGGTGGATCCCTCCCTCTTTGTCACTCCACGGTCGGCGCCCTTTGCTGCCATCCTCGTGTACGTCGATGACCTGCTTATTGTGTCCCCGAGTCGCGAAGCTGTGTCAACTGTGAAGTCCTTGCTGTAGTCCACGTACAAGATGAAGGACTTGGGTCCAGCTCGCGTGTTTCTTGGTATGGAGCTTGAGCGTGACCGTGCTCGTCGCCTTCTGCACGTCCACCAGGCCGCGTACGTCAAGAGCCTGGGGGAGCGCTTTGCCTCCCTGCTTGATTCTGTCCCCACTGCCTCAACACCGATGACGCTCGCCGGGCAGAGGTCATTGAAAACTCTGGACGTGTCAAAACTGGGGGAGACGGTGGACGTGACCAACTACCTGCGAGTCATAGGGTCTCTCATGTACCTTGCCACCACCACCAGAGCAGACGTAGCCTTTGCTGTCAAATTCCTTGCGCAGTTCTCACAGTTGCCACGTGCACGGCACATGGAAGCCGCACTACATGTTGTGCGGTATGCGCTCTCCACTGCCCGAGTTGGTCTGTGTTACCGGGCGCAGCCGTCAGTGGTCGTTCATGGGTACACTGACAGTGATTGGGCGCATGAAACAGATGCACGCAGTCGCACTGGCTATGTCTTCCTTGTTGGTGGGACTGCGATCTCCTAGAAAAGTGGCAAGCAAGGTTGTGTTGCACGCAGCTCCAGTGAGGCAGAGTATGTTGCCCTTGGTGCTAGAACCTGTGAAAGTGTCTGGTTGTGTCAGTTTTTGCAGCAATTGCGTGTTCCCATTCGCTGCATCACCTTGCGTTGCGACAACCAAAGCACAAAGGCTATTGCTGAGCATGATGGCATGCATCACACTCGCACAAAGCATATCAATGTGGAACATCATTTTGTACGTGAGCGTGTGGCTGCAGGCGATGTTCAGATTGTGTGGGTCGACACCCGACAGCAACGTGCAGACTTCCTCACAAAGGCACTTAGTAGCAATGTCTTCAAGGCAGCAATTCACGCTGTTGGTCTGTTGTGTCCTCGTGATCCTCCTGGTTGATCTGTTGTGCCAGTGCCTGTGTACAGTCTTGTCCTGTCGTGTCACTTCTCGTGTGTCGTGTCACTTCTCGTGACGTCGGTGTAGTGCCTGTTGTGCCATTGTGCAAGTCGGCCGTGGGTCATGGGGGAGTGTTGGGTTTGTGTCAGTACCACACGGTGACCTCTGGCCTCGTTGCACACGCACCTCACTGACGCAGGTGACTAACTGGAGAGAGGCAACCCCTGCTGGCTGCTACGTCATGGTGGCATGACTTCACAGCGAGTCTCACAGCCGGGCATCAACCAGGCATCAAATCTCACGTGTCTCTGGCTGGCGTGCATTTGTGCACACACATTTACGTCGGGTTCATACTCTGGCCTATTCTTTGGCCTTTCTTCCCTCCAGTGACCTAGTTGACAGGTTGCAACTTTTAGTGGGTAGTTTAGTTCAGTTTAGTGAACTTGGGAGAGAGCGTGCGAGATCGAGCTCGCTGCTCGCTTGCTCGCTCCCCCCCACCCGACGGCTACCACCTCATTGCCTGTTGCCCGTCGTTTTACTTACTAACACGCGTCTAAACTTCCACGTTAACACTATTGCTCGCTTGGTGTCTTCCAAGCCTCACCCCAGCTGCTTCTTACTTGTCTAGCGCAGCTGCCTACACACGTGAGGGCACGCTGGCTGGTGCTGATGATGTCAAACTAGTCATCGAGTGTCCCGGCATATCAGCGAGCCATGGCGACAAGTCCAAAGGTCACCCTGACTGACACACCAACAATCTCCAATGACGGGCAGACGCCAGTCACCACAAGCGAACAAGGGTCACAGAACGATAGTGACGACAATGCGCGGCACGAGGCATGAGACAGAGCCATAGAGAAACTCTGGAAGAAGAGAGGAAAGAACAAGAGCGGGATGCGATCATGTAGGAGCAAATGTTGACTCAAGAAAACCCAACATTGCACACCACAAACTTGAACTTGCCGTCGCACATCGGTTTTGTGAGGAAGTATGTACCATGTTGCTGCGTGTCAACACCCACGATAGAGAGAGTGCCACGTGAAATATGCTCATGTACAAAGTGATGCTCAGTGTTGATGTGCTTTGTGTGTGTGTGACACATGCCATCATGATCTGCTATGTAGCGCGTGTTCTTGTTTTCACAAGGGATTGGTGATACAGCGTATGGGCTAGCGCAGCTACTCCATGAGGCGGCACAACCGGACACTCTTACAAACTCCAGCTCCTAACGCGACGTATTAAGCGCACGTTACAAAATCCTTTGTTGAGGCCATGTTCTACATGACCTGGGTATGGAATCATGTGATAGGGGGAAAGAACACTGGTGACAAACACGTGTGCATTGCCGGAGGAGGAAGGGGGCATGGATGGAGGAAGTCGAGTGATGTGCTAGAGGTAGTCGCGGTAAACAGCACGGAACATGACCTGATTGGACGGGCGAAGGGAGACAGTGCCAATGCCACAGGAGTGAAAGACGTCCATGCTCATGAGGTCGAGAGCCGTGACAGAAAGGAGGCTGAGTTCCAAACCCGGCACATACAACACATAGGTCACGAAGACGTCACTGGACGGACCGTGGAAGCGAACGACGCCAACACCACGGACTGGCAAGATCTGCCAAGACTCTGTCCGGACATTGTGAACATTCCCAACGGGTGCAAGCATGTTGAACGCCTGACGACAGGACGTCATGTGATGCGTGGCCTTGGAGTCGATGATCCATGTGCCATCAGGATCGCGAACCGAGGCCGTGACGTTACAGCGAGCGACGAAGCAGGACACGGGAAGGGAGATGAAGGTCGCAAGCTGAGTAGATGGGACAGATGCAAAACGGTCATGCCAATCATCCAACCATGCGACAACATCCAAAGTCGGCCCTGAAGGGCTACAGGCGGCTTCCCCAAGGCCCACTTGGAGGTCAATCTTTGTCTGGCAGTGGGAGACCTCTCAGCTAACAGTCACACAACTCATACTTCTTTGGGGAGGAGGTGTGATGCCGAGCTGTGTGGCGATGAAGCTCTTCAGCTGGCGGATCGGAGTAGCGGAGTCGAAGGACGCAACGGACTTCAGGGTCACATTTTCGGATGGGGGATACGAGCTCTGCTGGGATGGAGGCTGTGGGTAGCACACCGGCTGTGCCGGAGCGTACTGCTACCGTTGTAGCGGTACTACATACGGATGTGGCTGCGATGGGACATCCTACTGCTGCTACTGCTGATGGAGAAGGAATGGCAGAAGTTGCGGTCGAGGCTGAGGAATAGGCTGCGCGGTGTAGTAGGTGATGGCCACAGTGCTGCCAGGGGACAAGGGAGTGCCTGTGGTAGTAGCAGAGGTAGCAAGAAAATGCTCACGCTGATGGCATAAGGTGGCAATAATGTGGGCCTCGTCAGTTGGGATGGGACACATGTACCACCCGTGTCCCATTTGGTCGTAGTTGTGGCACGTCAAGGTGGTGCCACGAGAGAAAGTCTGCTGTCCCTTGCCCTTTCCCTTCACGCCCTTCTTTCCCTTGCTCTTGGCACTACAGGAGGAGGACGTGCAGGGGAAGGGGTGGAGAAGCTGCCAGAGGCAATAGTAACGGTTGCAGAAGAGCCACCACGCTGACGTTGTGTGTCATTGTGTGCAACCTCCATGTTGAGGAAGACGTCGTATGCCAAGGTCATCAAATTACCCTGGGCCGCCAGCGCCTCGAGGATGGATAGGCCGCAGGGGACAAAAATTTCTGCAAACTCAGGATTGGTGCCATTCTTGATGGTGAGGAGGGTAGCAAGCGGGGGAGGCGTAACTGTCTTGAACCGGTACAGGATATCGTGTGCATAACGCAAGTAGGTGGTGGTCTCGGACTCCCTCATGTGAAGGGAGCTGAACTCCTTCAGGAGGCCGCTGACAGCTGCCTGGCCGGAGGCGCGATACGGACGCATTAGCATGTCCCACGCCCACCGGGGATCAGTGCTGGTTTCGTCAACGGCGTCACCAAGAAACGGTTCCAGGGCAGTGTAGTGAGAATCGGGTGCAGCGAGGATGAGTGCGTGGATGGCACGACCAGCCTCAAGCGCTTGCTACAGGACGACGTCGTCGTGCGGAAGGGTGTAGTACGGCCACAAGTCCTCCCCCTATGCCCAGATGCAGTAGAGCAGTTCTGAAGATGGGAAATGCTCATCTCTGAAGAGGGTAGGAGGAGGAGATTCAAAGTCCTTGCGCCGAGAGGGGCCAGCCGCCCCAGCGCTTAGGACTCTGGTAACCGTATGCTGTTGTTGCTGCACCTGCTACTGCGTAGCTGTCTACGTTGCCGCAATCAGAGCAGGACCAGGTTGTCCAAGGAGGATAGTCTGACTGGTGCTGGTCGCAGCAAGCATCTAGCGCAGCAAATCGACATGGAGCTACAGATTCGCTACGAGAACCGCAACGGGAGGGTCTATAGAGCTATCCGGTGTACCGGCAGCATTGCACTGGCTAGGCATTGTCGCTGTTGCTGAGGTTGCTAACGCCTCTGCTGCCACTGTGGCTGCTGTTTTTGGTGTTGTTGTTGCCGCTGCTGCTACTGCCGTTGCTATTGCTGTTGCTGCCGCTGCTGATACTCCTACTGGAGCTATTGCTGCTACCGCTGCTATTGGTGTTACCGTTGCTGTTGCTGCCGCTACTGCTGCTGCCGCTACTGCTTCTGCCGCTACTGCTGCTGCCGTTTCCGCTGCTACTGCCGTTTCCACTGCTATTGCTGCTTATGCTACTGCTGCTACTCCTGCTGCTGCTGGTTCCGCGGCTGCGGCTGCCGCTGTTGCTGCTACCACCCCACGCCAAATAAGTACGTAGTCTCCCCTTAGCTAAGAGCTGGAAAATGAAAGTGGTCTGATAAAAAATCTGACTGCATTTCTCGCTGATTTAGGATGGTGGAAAAAACAAACCTCCAGTCCAGAAACTTGGTAAAGTGCTAAAGCATAATTCTTGAAATTTCAGCACTTGAAAATCAAGGCTTTCCAAATCAAGTGAAATTTGGACCACAGGTGAGCCTGACTGTGCTGAATGCAGTGGTGGAAGTCTTCGGTTAAAAAAGTGAAAAAATACCAAAACGACCTCATTCCGTGCTCAGCTCGAAATGTGAAGAAATTCTGGATCTGCGATGCGGGTCGATTAATGCTGGAGGCTGCAAACCGCTAAACAAGCCGAGTGTGGTGGTTATGGAAGGCTTGTGGCCTAAGCCTTCCAACAAGCCTATGCGTGCAAGGTTTGACGTCCGTTTGAGTCTGGTGCAGTTGGGCGTAGGGGACGTGTGTGGCTGACGCAATTTGCTTCTGCGTCTCCTCCTCGTCTGTGCGGCTTCCAAGAAGGTGCAAAGACGGGGCAGTAGCTACAAAAGGTGCTCCTCCCTCCTTCCTCTCCCTCTTGGGTGTTTTCCGCTGCTGCTTCTGTTGCTTCTTACTGTTGTAGCTGTGTCTGACACTGCTGCTGTTGCTGTTGCGTCTCTGCTGTTGCTGTTGCCGCCGCCGCTGCTGCTGCTACTGCTGCGGGTCACTCACACCTCTGGTTTACCCCGCCATGTGCGTTGTTGCCAGCAGCTTGCCTGACATTACTGCACTGGCCACTCACCTCCCTACGTCAAACGTGGGGGTCAGAGTTGCCAGGAAAAATCCGATAGCATTTCTCCTGGCCCATTGGCTGTGGGAAAAATTCTGACGCCGCCACCAGGCAGGTCACTGCTGCCGGAAAAAATCCGGCAGTATTTCCCCTACATTTTTGCGTATGGGAGGTCCGCCGGCGTAGTTAGGAACCTGTACGTCATGTCTGCTGCTGTTACGTCTGCTACGCTATGGCTCTGATACCAGAAAGGAACTAGTTGGTGTGCAGGTTGGGGCAGCGGCATTGTTGATGCAGCGTGCGGGAACCCACGCTCGTTGCTTAGTCTCCCCCCTCAGTCTGCTGTACTAGAGTCTAAGTCTGAGAGCTCTGGTTTGTTACTCAAAAGTGCGCGCGCCAAAGTTAGCGCCAGAAAGCGGCTGGAACGAAGCAATGACTGATCAGGAATGAAGAATAAGCAACTGACTGAGACCCCTCCCAGTTCTAGCCTCACCTCATCTCTGTGATGCTTGTTACTCAGAAAACCAGCCAACCAGGAAAATCTTAGCATTATCCTAATTGGCAAAACTTCCTAGGTGAGCCCTGCCAGGCACCAGACAGCCCAAAACCTGAGCGATGTCCGTTTTGCCTCAAAACTGGACCATACCAAAACAACCACGCTATGAACGCAGTCGTGCAGTCAGAATTAACAAAAAAACAACTACAAGGAGGTCTGGCTGCCCGAACTCTGGCACCGACTACACTACTCTTGAGAGCCAACTACGACTATGGATGGCGTGACAGCCAAGGGTAGCTGCTGATGGAGCTGATCGTGTGAGGGTGCAGTGTCAAAAGCATGAGGAGGAGGAGAACCACACGCTCGGCTTCATGGCAAAACGTCCAATCCACCGAATAGCACCCTGTCGGCATCAATGTCCACCCAGTCAGTCGTCTGCATGAGCATGTACACCAGCCGAGAGGTCACAGCATGAATTAGTGAGGCAGTGCATGGGCAAAACAACAACAGTTGACACTCTTCCACAAGACTGCTGTGCCCTCGACAAGGAAGATGTAACCGGATCGGTTACGTACATCGTGAGAGTGGACTCAATTTTGTAAGTATACCCGTCAACAACCACAAATGGCTGGGCACAAAAGCACAAGCCAAAGCGTGGGGTAGGTATGACATGTAGGCAGCGGCCAGACGCCAACACACCCTCTCTACCATGCAAGGAGCAATCACACAACATGCATGGTGACGGGTAAGATGGGAGTTGGTTGAAAACTTGAGAAAACGGCAAGAGACTGGTAATAAGAAGTGAGACTCTAGAGAGCTCTTAGCAGCCGGTTGACGGGGCCACCGACACGAGTGGCTCGATGTGGGGCCCAGCCGCCACCCTTGGGTCGAACCAAACTGCTTGGCAAAAGCCGCCGTGGTCACTCACACCTTAGAGCAACTGAGAGTGTGGCCCCGTAGGATCAGCAACCTGGTGCAAGGATCTACACAACTAGAACAACATGCATATCAGTCAAACAAGGAACCACATCGACCACGAGCGTATGTGGATGCACACATCTCTCAAGTATTCTCTCTCATCTTTTAGCCATGCAACAGCTAATTAAAACATGCTAAAATCAGCAAGCACTCTCTCTGGCAGAACTGAGCACGACTGAGCTCACGCCAATCTTGCACCCGTCTGAGACGCCAACGATGCGTGGCAAGCAACATGTGCAGCTTGAGCTTCATATCTGTTTAGTCACCTATAGTAATGTGTGTGTAAATGAATGGAGTCAACAGATCACTTGCCTGTTTGAAAGACACAACCAACACGACACACTACATGAAGGCAGATTCAAGATGGAGCTGACGTGTGAGAACCACGAAAAGAATTTCACGACAATTGCAATACCAACACGTGTTGTTGTCCCAAGGAACACCAGGGAGCCAATGACTCAAAGGTACGTCATGGCATCGACATGCTCCCCTAGAGAATCTGGGTCTTTTGACATGAGAAGCCTTTGTCCATTGGGCGTCATAGGCATGAATGTAGAGAGGACTGTGACCAGAAGATCAGCAGAACGTTCACGCAGCGTCCTGATACAACCAGCCTGATGCATATGCGGTGTACAGTAGTGGCAATCCCATTCAATCTCCATTCACAAGAAGACACGAGCCGGACCAGGATCCTTCATTCTCCATGTAGACCGGAGGAGATCCTTCATAGTGTGGATAGCCTGAGGGTCAGGGGACACGATCAAGAGGTCATCGACATAGAACAGAACAATGGGCCAAGAGTGGCCAGCCGAGGCTGTATGACTGGCAGGTGGGGCATAATGAAGTGTAAACTGCAACGGTCTCAGATGATTGCCTGGCACGCAAACAAACAAAACTGAGATGGGAGGTTATGAGGGTGCAGCTGGGCATGTTGTCTATGGAACCACAACCGGCAAAGATGCAACAAGAGATTATCGATGCGACAGGGGATGATGTAGGCGACATTGACGGGACAGGAGATGACACAATAGGAGATGACATAGATGTGATAGAAGATGACGTAGTCATCATCACAGTCACAACAGGACATGATGTAGGCATCGACACAAGTGCAATAGGAGATGATGTAGGTGATGACACAAACATGATAGGAGATGATTCAGGCAATAACATAGATGAAACAAGAGATGATGTAGGCAATGACGTTGACATGGGATACGGGGAGCAGCCACCACCAAAGGGTACTGGACCATGGACACCATGGACACCACCTCCCCCTGGATGAGAGAAGGACGCAAGCGAAGAGACGAAACAAGCGATGTCATGAGAGAAGGTTCTATAAAAGAAGAAAGCATCACAAGACTCGACAACCCAACTACTCTCGGGATCACAAAAGCGCCAGGCTTTAGACTGAGAAGAGATGCAAAGGAAAGGATGGAGATGACCTCAAGGAGACAGATTGCCATAACGTTGGTCCCCAAGGAGTCAAACGTAGGCGATAATTCCTCAGACACGAGCAAGGCAAAGGTCATCACGATGATCATACCATTTTTTGAATGGCATGACATAATGAGGCAATGGACCATGGGGAACATGGCTCCAAACCCACGTCATGTAGGACATGGCCTCAAAGGAAAGCATCGGAAGGAGGCCAGACTCAACAAGAAGGGTGTGAATACTGCTAGCAAGAGTGTGGTTCTAACATTTCAGTACTGCGTTCTGCTGTGGTGCATATGGAGTAGAGAGCTCCAAATGCACCCCTTGGGACAAGAGGAAGCGGGCTCTGGGACCCATGAACTCCCCTCCACAATCGGAGCGGAATGCTAATAGTTCATGCTGGCAAGCATTCTCAGCCTAGAGAAGCCAATACTTGATCGTATGCCCGACATCGATTTTTTGGGGAAGGACAAAGATCCAGCGAAAGCAAGAGAATTCACCTGTAAGACACAAGACGTACCGAATGACACCCCTTACAAGTTCATCAAAGAGAGGGTCCATGAAAACTGCATGGACAAGGGCAAGGGGATGTAGCGTATAGGATCTAAACGATAAAAAAGATGGGTAATGGAGTTTCCTTTTGTAATCAAGGATGTCAGTACTGCGAGGCATGGGGAATGTGGTAGGGTCAAGACCAACAACAGGCTGATGATGTAGGAGACTATGGATTGCGACGGTATGCACGTGACACAAGTAACAATGGAGCAAACATGTGTACGTAGGAGAAAGTGAGGGAGAGACATGCACATGCGCTACAGAAGTGGCGATGGATGATGGTGCAAATGAGGACACACTTTAAAATTTGTCATAATGTAGACCAAGTTTGCACTATGACAATTTGGATGGCCAAACGACTGTAGTGACATTGTGCTGATGCCATGAGATGAAGCAAAGTCGATGCACTAATCATTCAAGGTAATGACGGACAGCAAGCTATCCTCAAATGCTGGGACAAAGAGGAAATAAGGCAAGACTAGTCCACCTGAAGGACCACCAGAATGTACAACACCAACGCCCTGACCTGGCAACATCTGGCCAGAGCCAGTGCAAACAAAGCGCATCACCGAAAGGTCCCAGTGTGACAAATGTGGCACGAGACGATGTCATGTGATGATTAGCTCCGAAATTGATGATCTAGAAGCCACTTGACACATAACACGGAGCGGTCACATGACACTGTGTGACACTGAAAACGAGTGCAAGAGAGTGCTCAGTATGACCAAAAGTCACAACAAGAAGACGGGGTAGGGTGAACGTGTGCCAATGCTCAATCCACTCCACAGGCGACACAACCCCACCACTTGAAGCACTGCAAAAGGCTCCATCCGATGAATAATGGTGACCTCTGGACTTGATAGCCAAAGTCACACAGGAGGGAAAAACTGGAGGCTGAGTATGGGAAGTGAATGCGGAGGCTAGAGTAGACACGACCAGACCATACAAAAACGTGTTGAAAATTTACATAACAGAATCTTTAGGAATCTTCAAATACAGTTTCCTGAATGATCTGCTCTTCAATGATTTTGCTGAATTGTTGGTGGTGATCTCTCAGACATGTGTCACCACTCATACACACACGCACTCTTGCCTCAGTAATGCCATTGAATGTGCAATTCAAGAGTATGGGCTGAAGGCACAGTTACACGACTCGTCTCACAAGATTTCCAACAGTACCAAGCTTGTTCAAAATGATCTCACACAGACAAAGTAATGACAAATACAAACCTACGGCTACTTATCTGTCTGTACTAGCTAATAGCAGAAAAGTGTTTACGTAGTCCGGTATCCTTGTGTCTTCCAATTCTCAGTCACAGGATCTCCCGGACGCTACTCGATGATCTCCGATCATCGGCAGACCGAGGTTGGCGGATGCCCAGCGCCCTCGGTGCGATCCACGGACAAGATCATCTGGATCTGCGGTAGCTTCCCATGGCCGTTGATCTTTCTCGGGCATTTTTCTCGAGAGGAAAAAATGGTCACACTTCTCGATTCAGCAACGGCTCCAATCATTCCACTGCCCTTGCAATGATTCGTGATCACAGGATCCATCTTTAGAGAGAGCAATATCTTCCCCGTACTCATGTCCCCTGCCATGTCAGCAGACTCGGAGTCAAGAGGAGCTCACGCTCACACTCTCGCTTAGTCTGCTAGGCCACACACCCTGTTTGTCCAAATCCTACTAAAACATACAGCTTCTAGTACCATGATCCAATCAGCTCTCCGGAGCTCTAATCGGATGAGTAGAGTGGGTAGGGCTGCGGATGGATGGATCAGTGGGGCGCCTAAAGAGGCCTGCCCACAGCCATACCATGCCCCACCATGTAGGATAGAAAGGAGGTTCGAGAGAGAGAGAGGAATCTCTCTCTTGGCCCTCTTGTTTCCTTTTTGTTGTTGTTGTGCCAAGCCCAGTAAATCGTTGGATCGAGGCGATCAGACGGCTATCCTTTTTCCAACATTTCCCCCTTTGTCGATCCATCGCCGATGAGGTTGGAGCCGACAAGTGGAAAAAAGAAGAAGCCCCCCCGTGAAAGCAGAGCCGGGAAAATGGGGGCGAAAAAAAAGTGTAGGGCGAGGCACGGGAATGCCCGGTGAAAGACACCCCCCCCCCCCCCCCCCCCCCCCCCCCCCCCCCCCCCCCCCGGGCCAACTGAGCCTCGTCAGAGAAAGAAAAGGAGGTCCGGAACACCAGGAGGAATAAGACGTAGCGTGTACAGTGGGGCGGTGTGAACGTTTTAGCCTGGGCAACGCCCTGACGGCTGGGGAAAGACCGGACCCAGCAGCACACCCTGCCCGGACTTAGGGGAGTTGGCCACCTCCCGCTATCCGGGCCGAAGGGTGAGCTCACAGCGGCAGCCCACCCAACGGGGTCTGAAGACAGAAGAAGGACCGGACAGGATATAACTGGAGAAGATTTGCAGTTGCGAACGATGTGGATCCCGCCCTGAACAGGCTAGTGGGTGAGGACGTTGGCGTTTTGCGAGGACCGAGGCGCGGGAGGAGAAGCAGAAGAGAGTGCAGATGCGAGGAGACAGAAGGAAAGGAAGAGGGAGTGTGCAGAGGAGGCAGAGGGGTTGACGGCCCCGCGTCCGTCCCAACGCCTCATATGGGGTGGAAGGAAGAGGGGAACAACCAGCAGCGGCAGGCGGAAGTAGAGGACGTAGAGAGGGAGCGGGCAGAAGCAAGAGAGGTGGGGGAAGCGGTCGCACGCGACCCGCGTCCGTGCCAATGCCTCATGTGGGGGGCACGGAAACGGAAAGCGACGACGGCTCCACCGAGGACCATCTACGTCCGTTCCAATGCCTCATATGGGAGGGACGGAAAGAGAGAGCTGGGAACGAGCGGCAACGGATGAAGATCGGAGAAGGAGCAGCACAGAGAGAAGTGAGGAAGAGGAGTGAAGACCCACGTGAGTGCAGAGATGAGCGTGGCGGTCGGCAGAGAGAGCTTTGGTGAAGATGTCAACATTTTGATCAGTGGTGGGGAGGTAGTGCATGACGACCTCGCCTTCCGCGACGGCGTCACGGACGTAGTGATACTGCCAACGGACGTGCTTGGTTTGATCATGGAGAACCGGATCTTCGGAGAGAGCGATGGCTCCTTTGTTGTCACAATGAATGGGCGTGGGTTCAAGTTGGTCAAAACCGAGCTCGCTCAGAATCATGCGAAGCCAGACCACCTCTCTCATGCATTCACTCTCAGCAATGTATTCAGCTTCAGTATAGGAGAGAGCGACCACAGACTGCTTCTTGCTGCGCCAACTGACGGGTCCACCATTGAGAAGGAAAACATACCCAAAGGTGGAGCGACTTGTGGTGTGATCACCAGAGAGATCGGCGTCACAGAAGCCCTGGAGAACATTTTTCCCAGAGGAGTAGCAGATAGCAAGAGAGGCGGATCCACGGAGGTAACGAATGTTGCGTTTGGCGGCCATGATGTGAGCAACAGTAGGGCGTTGGCATCCTTGACTGAGAAGGCCAACCGCAAAAGAGAGGTCAGGCCGCGTAGCCACAGAGGAGTACATCAATGAGCCCACCATTCGTGGAAAAGCTTGGGCATCCTCCGAGGAAGCCAAAGGTGTGGCTGTTGTGACCGGTTTGGTAAGACCGTGATTCTTGGAAAGTGGTGTAGTCTGTGGAGTGGATGTACCAAGGCCAAACATGTCGGCCACACGTTGGGCATAGGTGGCTTGAGTGAGCATCATCTGGCCATGCGTTATGTCATGAGTGACTTGAATGCCGAGGTAGTACTTGAGTGGCCCCATGTCAGTCATTTTAAAATGGTGAGACAGCTGATGTTTGAGGGTATCCAGAACAGAGAGAGATGGTCCAAACAGAATGAGGTCATCCACATAGAGAATAATGCCGAGAAGATTAGACCCTCCATGAAAGTACACTGAGTGGTCGGAATGAAGGCGTTGGAGGCCTTGGACCAGAAAGAATTCATGAATATTCAAGTTCCATTGTCGTGGAGCTTGCTTCAGGCCATACAGAGACTTGTTGAGCTTGCAGATGTGATCGGGTTTATCTGGAGAGATGAACCCCTCTGGTTGAGTCATGTAGATGATTTCTTTGAGGTTGCCATTGAGGAAGGCACTTTTGACGTCCATTTGATGGAGATGCCATTTGTTGTTGGCGGCCAGAGATAGGATCACTCTGATAGATGAGTACTTGGCTACAGGTGCAAAAGTTTCTTGATAGTTTACCCCAAGAACTTGATTGTATCCGCACGCAACGAGGCGGGCTTTGTAGCAATCAGGTGTACCTGCACTGATCAGCTTGGTTTTGAACACCCACTTACACGTGACAACGGGAGTGTTGGGTGGTCGAGGGACAAGATCCCATGTGTGCTATTTTTGAAGTTGAGAGAGTTCCTCTTGAGCTGCTTGGCGCCATATGGTCGGCATCCGGGCGGCACATAGCATATTTGAAGCTGGTGGGATCCACCACTTGTGTAAGTAGTGCTGTGTTATCAGTTTTGTCGTCGGCTGGGATCTCAGTGGTTGATGGAAAACCAAGCTCAAGAAAAGACGGAGGTCTTGTGAGTCGGGCGGACCGGCATAGTCCTGATTTTGAAGCAGCTGACGTAGTGCCGGGGATGAATGTCTGTGGAGTAGCGGGAGCATCATGATGTTCCTCTGGAACCACAGGAGGGAGTAAGCCAGCGTGGTCATCAGGTGTGGGGTAGGTGGAGAATTTTTTAAGAGGTGGTGGAGTTTTTTCAATGTAGACAGTGGGCGTGACTGCTGGTGGTGTTGCATCACGTGCTCGATTGAAGAAGCTTTGGTCGAAGATGGGTTGTCTGCTCCAAATCACACGTTTGGAGTCTGGGTCCCAAAGTCGGTAGATGTCGCGTGTCTCGTACCCAAGGAGGATGCAGACTTTTGACCGTGGATCAAGCTTCGAGCGTTCTTCTAGCCAGACCCAGGCGTGTGCTGTACAACCAAAAATACGGATGTGTCCCAGATAGGGCTTGTTCCCAGTCCATGCTTTGTAGGGTGTTGATGCACCTGCAGGCAACTTTGCGGTAGGAAGACGATTTGTGATATACGTTGCAGTGTGAAGAGGTTCAGCCCAGAAAGCAGATGAAAGGCCAGCTGTGTGGAGCATGGTCCGAACTCGTTCAAGAAGAGTCTGATTCATCCGTTCTGCCTTGCCATTCTGTTGTGGGGTATATGGCACCGTGGTTTGATGTTGAATGCCTCTCTCATCGTAGAAGACTTTGAGGTTGCGGTTGAAAAACTCGGTCCCGTTGTCAGTGCTGATTTTCTTGACTGTCAGGCTGGTCTCGTTTTCAACCTGTTGAACCCAAGTTTTAATTGCTTCAATAGCATCAGTTTTGAAGCGGAGGATCCGGGTCCAGACCATATGCGTGTAGTCATCCAAAATGATGAGGAAATAATGCTTGTTGGAGAGAGAGCCTTCCTTGATATAGCAGAGGTGCATGTGCACGAGTTCCAGGCACTCGTGGGTTCCATGTGACGGGAGGGCTTAGAAAGAGGCTCGATGTTGTTTGCCTGTGATACAGCCTCCGCACATGGGTGCTTCTCTGTCTTGCAGTAGACTGGCTGGAAGATCATGAGCAATTGAATCTGCAGCCATTTTGGTTAGAGTTGAATAGCTGACATGAGCCAGACGCTTGTGCCAAAGTTCTGTCGTGGTTGACGGAGAAGTTGTCTTTGCTGATGTAGGTAAAGAAGCCACAAAGGCCATCTCTTGTATTTCTGAGTGTCTTGAAGGTTCGCTGGTGTCAAGGATGGTCAGGTTTCCCATTCTAGTGGCCACCGCTGCCAGTTGAGATGTCTGGTTGTACACCTTGCAGTTCTTGTCAGTATCAAACACAACTTTGAAACCTTTGTCGTTGAGCTTGGTAACGGAAAGAAGATTTGCAGCAAGGTCTGGGACATAAAGCACGTCTTCAAAATGTCAATGCGCCGGATAGCAACGGTCTAGAAAACGGGTCCCGACATGGGAGGCCGCCAACCGCTCTTGGTATTGCAACCAAGATAACATATCACCCTCGAACGAGGGATCCACACTTTAGGTTCGTTTGGTTTGCAACCTCACGAAGTCCGCATGTTGGTCTTTAGTGTCTACCTTTGGTTGGACACTCTGTGAGGAGTCTCAAAGGCAAGAACTGTAAATGGATGCATGCAAGGTACAGGCTTTCATAATTGCAGAGCTTTGCTAAAGCTTCTGCTTGTAGTGGCTCCACTGGAGCCAACCTCATCCTACATTCCTACTTGGAGCGTCCTTAGACCGCCAAGTGTCATCCTCAAGGCAGGCTCTAGTAAGCTTCCTAGAAGCTTCCTGTCCCAGTTTTGGCCACAAAGAAAATTGCGGCCGTCGCAGGGTTTGAACCCGCGACCTCTGGTTTGAGACTCCGGTGCCTAATCAACCAAGCCAAAAAGGTATGGTTCCTATGATGAGGCACAGGGGACATACCCATTATGGGCAGTGCATTCCTGGCCCATCTCAGAACAGACCAAGGGGACATACTCCATAGAGCAGTGCATGCCTTGTCTGTATGTGTAGCTAGCCAGCTAGGCAGTGGACAAGGTGCACACTATTTCAACAAATCTCTCCCTTACACCTCTGTCCATCTGTCTCTTGCTCGGCTCCATCAATGCCTTGGAGCTCACCCTTCCTCTGCCGCACTCCTCATGCCGAATCCACGAATGCCCGCATAATGCAAGTCGCTGTCCAGCGGCTTGGTCATGCAGTCAGCAAGCATGCTTTTTGTTCCGCAATGCTGCAAGTCCACCACGTTCTTCATGACCAGGTCACGTGAGTAGTGGTAACGTATGTCGATGTGCTTCGTTCGCCGGGAGATGATCTCGTCTTTAGCCATCGAGATGGTGCTCATGTTGTCCACGTGTACGATCGTGGCGTCTTTCTGTGGCACTGTCATTTC
>SZWC01005613.1:49534-60186 GCA_023375785.1 Penium margaritaceum | reverse complement strand
GACTCGGGGTCGTACCACCTTCTAAAAAGGGGTAGAGCTTAATCCCGTTGGGGCTCGAGGGTCTTGTCCAACATGGACAGAGCGATTCCTCGTCCCCTAGTCCGCCACGTGCGCGCACCCTACCTGAAGAAGCCGATGGAGCCGATGGAGCAGATGGAGCCGTCCGATGGTCGTGTCCCTGTTGTACCTGTGCGCCCTGCAAGACCACGCGCTAGTCGGTCTTGGAAGCGTGCCTTAGAACCAGAAGTGTGGGCCCATAACCCTTTGTCAATGCGCCGGATAGCAACGGTCTAGAAAACGGGTCCCGACATGGGAGGCCGCCAACCGCTCTTGGTATTGCAACCAAGATAACATATCACCCTCGAACGAGGGATCCACACTTTAGGTTCGTTTGGTTTGCAACCTCACGAAGTCCGCATGTTGGTCTTTAGTGTCTACCTTTGGTTGGACACTCTGTGAGGAGTCTCAAAGGCAAGAACTGTAAATGGATGCATGCAAGGTACAGGCTTTCATACTTGCAGAGCTTTGCTAAAGCTTCTGCTTGTAGTGGCTCCACTGGAGCCAACCTCATCCTACATTCCTACTTGGCGCGTCCTTAGACCGCCAAGTGTCATCCTCAAGGCAGGCTCTAGTAAGATTCCTAGAAGCTTCCTGTCCCAGTTTTGGCCACAAAGAAAATTGCGGCCGTCGCGGGGTTTGAACCCGCGACCTCTGGTTTGAGACTCCGGTGCCTAATCAACCAAGCCAAAAAGGTCTGGTTAGTATGATGAGGCACAGGGGACATACCCATTATGGGCAGTGCATTCCTGGCCCATCTCAGAACAGACCAAGGGGACATACTCCATAGAGCAGTGCATGCCTTGTCTGTATGTGTAGCTAGCCAGCTAGGCAGTGGACAAGGTGCACACTATTTCAACACAAAAGTCCTGATTGCTGGTTTTCCATTGCACTTAATGCCGACCTTGACTGTCCCTTGCCCGTTGACAGGGATAGTTCTTCCATCACCAAGGCGGACGTCTCGTGGTGTCAAGAAGCGTTTGAAGTTGATGAACCAGTCCTTTTTGCAGGTCATGTGTTTCGTGCAACCAGAGTCCCTAATCCATGCCAAGATGCCAGCAGCCAAGAGAAGTGAACTGTCGATGGAGCACATGGCCAATTCTTCAGTCACAAACTCTTCTTCTGTGAGAGTGTGATGTGCTGCATCTTCTGGTGCTGAGCCATAGGTTGAATGCTCTGGCTGTATGGTTGACATGTCTTTGTCAGGAAGGATTGGTCCTTCAGACAGGAGATTCAACTGGAAGTTGTCTTCTTCATCAGACAATTCCTGTGCTTTTGAAGACCTTGTAAGAAAGGCGGCCACGGTGGACATGTAAGTCGTCAGCATTGCTTGATGTGGCCGTCGAGAACCATAATGACGAGCAAAATTTGGACGTAGTTTAGGGCAGTCCACGGCAATGTGCCCCTTTTGCTTGCACGTCCAACACCCTCGATCATTTGGTGGAACAAAACCCCGTGGTGACTGAGGAGTTCATTGGTCTTTGCTGTTGAAGTGCGTAAGGGAGCCCTGACTGCCGTTACCATATGATCCAAACTTCTTTGTCCTTTGTCCCTGATATTTGGTCACGAGGCCAGTTTCTGCTCCATTGTCCTTGACATATTGTTCTTCAACCATCATTAGCTCTTCGACAGCCTTCCCCAGAGTCAGAGAATATGGTTGACTTCCAGGTGGTGCTGCTGCTGCTGCTGGTGCCGCTCCAGCGGCAGTACCAGGTGCCCCACGGGTGGCTCTTCCTTGTGCATCAATGGCTTGCTGCAGAGTTGTTCGAAGTTCAGCCAGTTGAGCATCAAAGGTCTTCCCTTGTTTTTGAAAAGTCTGAAGTCGGTTGATGGTGTCTTTGAATCTGGCAGGTAGTTCACGAAAGAGAGTTAGTACGAGGACTCTTTCAGAGATCACTTCTCCCATTGATGAAATGCGGCTGGCCAGATGTTCAAGATAGGACACGTGATCCTCCAGACGTGTTCCTTCTTCCATCTGTTGAGTGTGAAACTCTGTCAAGAGACTTCCCAGTTCAACATTGCTCGTTCTTTCATAACGATTCTTCAGGGCCTTCCAAGCCTTCCTTGGACAGTTAGTTGGGTTGTTTTCTCTGATGATAAACTTGAGTCGTTCTGTTAGACTTAGTGCCAGAATTGAAAAGGCCTGATCACAGCGCCGCTTCCAGCTGACTTGTTCTTCAGGTGATGCTCCTGCATGTAATGTGTTAGTGGGAGGGTCGTCGACGACTCCCCATAGGCCCTTGTTTAGAAAAATCATCTCAATGTTGAATGCAAAGGTATGATAGTCATCGTCGTCAAACGGTGCCACTTTGAAGTGATCTCCATTGTCGATGGTTGCCGCCATAGTTGTGTAGATTTGAAGATACCACCTGCTCTGATACCAAATGTTGAAATTTTACATAATAGAATCTTTAGGAATCTTCAAATACAGTTTCCTGAATGATCTGCTCTTCAATGCTTTGCTGAAGTGTTGGTGATGATCTGTCAGACACGTGTCACCACTCATACACATACAGGCACTCTTGCCTGAGTAATGTCATTGACTGTGCAATTCAAGAGTATGGGCTGAAGACACAGTTACACGACTCGTCTCACAAGCTTTCCAATGGTGCCAAGATTGTTCAAAATGATCTCACACAGACGAAGTAATGACAAATATAAACCTACGGCTACTTATCTGTCTTTACTAGCTAATAGCAGAAAAGCACAAGTGTTTACGTAGTCCGGTTTCCTTGTGTCTTCCAGTTCTCAGTCTCAGGATCTCCCGGACGCCGCTCGATGATCTCTGATCATCGGCAGACCGAGGTTGGCGGATGCCCAGCGCCCTCGGTGCAATCCACGGACAAGATCATCCGGATCTGCGGTAGCTTCCCATGGCCGTTGATCTTTCTTGGGCATTTGTCTCTAGAGGAACAAATGGTCACACTTATCGATTCAGCAACGGCTCCGATCATTCCACTGCCCTTGCAATGATTCGTGATCACAGGATCCATCTTTAGAGAGAGCAATATCTTCCGCGTGCTCATGTCCCCTGCCACGTCATCAGACTCAGAGTCGAGAGGAGCTCACGCTCACACTCTCGCTTAGTTTACTAGGCCACACACCCTGTTTGTCCAAATCCTGCCAAAACATACAGCTTCCAGTACCATGATCCAATCAGCTCTCCGGAGCTCTAAGAGGATGAGTAGAGTGGGTAGGGCTGCGGATGGATGGATCAGTGGGACGCCTAAAGAGGCCCGCCCATAGCCATACCATGCCCCGCCATGTAGGATAAACAGGAAGGGTCGAGAGAGAGAGAGAGAGAGAGAGAGAGAGAGAGAGAGAGAGAGAGAGGAATCTCTCTCTCGGCTCTCTTGTTTCCTTTTTGTTGTTGTTGTGCCAAGTCCAGTGAATCGCTGGATCGAGGCGATCGGATGGCTGTCCTTTTTCCAACAAAAATTATGAGGGGACCGAGCTGTTAGAGGAGAGAGAGATGAAGCTGCTGGCTGGAGCCACAAAGGAGGGATGTAGGATGAAGAAGGCGGCCCATAAAGGGCAGGGTAGTATGGCAGCGGAAGCCAGTGCTACCCCGGGTGGGATATCGCCACTGCCGAGGACATTGGCACGAGCCCTAGAACAACCAATGTCTTGCCAATGGTGGTCGTTCACTACACGGGGTCAGACTTCCGCGTACAACGGTCTTCACCAAAAGAAAGGGAGTGAAAAAAAAAAAAATGCAATACGTAAAACCGGTCTTCCACGGTTGGTCTCTTTGTGGCACTGGGACAAACCCCGGATGCTCGGGTCTCAACCAAGGAGCATAAGAAACAAGGAAAAAAAAGAAAAAAAAGAAAGAGACTAAATGATAGTAGCAGAAAAATGAAGACCTCGATGAAGGCACATCCGGGTTCACCCAACATGGGAGTGGTGCGCCATGAAGGGTGGCTAAGTGCACCCTTTTTTGCTTGTGGACGTGCGAGCTCAAATCCGTTGGACAGACAAACTCATCGATCAACACGCTGGTCGATTAATGGGCTTGTTGATGGATGAGCTCGTCGGTCGACGAGCCCGTCGACCGACGAAGTGGGAAGTGTGGGAAGCTGCAAAGAAGTTTCCAACCAGCTACTGTGCTGCTAGCTGTGTGGTGTTTTCGTAATTGTTGCTGCTGCTCTCGCGGACCTGCAGTTGCTGTTTTTGCTACTTGCATAAATGTTTACTGCTGCTACTGCTGCTTTCGCAACAGTTCCGTTGCTGTGGCTACTGTTGTTTATGCTTCTACTTCTACAGCTATGACTACTTATGCAATAGCTCCACCGTTGCTACAGCTACTGCTGCTGCTGTAGCCATTGCTGCTTGTGCCGCTGGTCAAAACATGGGCCCAATGCAGTAGGTTCTGTTGTTGGCGCTGCTGAAATCAACAGCTAATACATTTGCTAATGCTGCTGCTGCTGTAGAAGCAGTTGCACTGCTACTATTGTTGCTACTTCTGCTGCTGTTGTTCGTTCTGATGATGAGAGTGTAGCAGTAGTTACCGATGACGAAGACATCTGCTTGACGAAGACATCTGCAGCAGATGCTGCTCTATGGCTGTCCTAGCAGTTGCTTGCTATTGTGGGGGTTGAAGTTGCTACTGTTGCTGTGGCGGCCTACAGCACCACCACGGTTGAACGTCGCCACTAAGACGGCAGTCCTGAAGAGGGAAGCTGCCAATTTTTTTTGACAGAATTCCACCTCTAGCTCTGCTAAAGGACTATGTGATGTGACCCTTCCACTTAGGGGCCCCACATTGTCAAGACCTGTACGCCCAACCTAGCCCAGTCGTTTCTAGTCTAGAGTCACAAGGTACTACTGTTGCATGCTGTATGGTGGGGTATAGGGGCGGAGTCTCTCTACTGCTCTCATACCATGAGTGCATGGAGAAACCATCAAAACAAAGTTCAATGTGAGAGGGTGCAATTCAAAGAACACAACAGAATGAATGGTGCTTCAAATGGCGGAGAGACGGTGAAGTGATACTTGAAGAGCCACTAAGGAGATGGACCCCGGGAGGTGGTCACTGAGAAAAATCTAGATTCCACGTGAGGACGCACCGGCTGGTGCTGATGCTATCAAAGCAGCCATCGAGTGTCCTGTCATACCAGCAAGCCACGGGGACAAGTCCAAAGGTCACTGTGACTGGCACACCAACACCTCATTGAGAAAGTATGCACGCTGCTGATGAGTATCAACCCAGACGATCTGAAATTTACTAGCAGTATTGTGCTAGTGCACAAATTGATGCTCAATGCTGATATCCTTTATGCGTGAGTAGTGAAATGATGTGCTCGACAATTGCCTCTGTGTTTTGGTCGTCACAGAGTAGAGTGATGCAGTGGATGGGGTCACACAAGTACTGTAGCGAGTGATAGAGCTATAATATCACACATATGTGCAATGAGCACAAAGAAATCCACCTCACGTGAGCTACATGCTACACATCCTTGCTTGCCACCTTTCTAAGAGATGGCTATCCGACTAACCAAAAGGATGGACGCAGTTGAAATGCCCGCATCGGTATCATGCGCCCAGTCATTGTTGATCTACCCATCCACGATGATGGATGGCTGTACCTGTTAGGAAAATCCGATTCTCACCGCCTAGAAAACACCACACGCGTCGACATGTAGTGGATCCGATCACATTGAGGTGATTGGTGGCATCGACAATCTCCCCAAAATGTGATTGATCAGTGGAATTTAGAATGTGCTGACACGTAGGAGTCATGGGAGTAGTTGCAGTGGGAGTTTGCTAAAGCAAGAGGACGAAGCAATCTCTAAAGCTGTAAATGTATGAGGCTTGGCGCACTTGTAGTGCCGGATGCTGAAGGTCACGTTTGCGCTTCATTTCCAGGACGATATAAGCTAAACAGAGCTCCTGCATCTTGTATCAAGATTGCATATGTGCTTTTACACACTGGATGGACGTCGGACAGGATGAAGCGATAAGGAGGCCAGCCACATAGACAAAGACAGCCACAAAGGGCTCGGATGGTGCACTTAGAAAGATGTGTGAAATGGACCAATGGTTGCCATTATGGCAGTTCCCGGAAAGGGGCTCAGTGGGAGGTATTTTCAGCCCGGACCGTCTACATACACACCCAAAGAAAGAAAGAAAAAAAAGGAACTCTCAAGGACGAGATCTTCATGTTCCAGCAACGTGGCGGTTACTTGATGATGTAGAATGCCTTTTGTAGCTGCCAGACCTTCGCCGTCCTGTTGGTTTATCCTAGGGGCTAAATGCTGTAAATCTCCTTGTGAAGACCTCCATGTATGAAGGCGTTGTTGACGTCCATCTGCTCCATCTCCAAGTCGTGCTATGCATCCAAGCTAAGTAGTGCACATGCAGTGGTGTACCTGCTATATGGGATGAGCATATCATCAAAATCAACTCCATGTATTTGAGAGAACCCCTTTGCAGTGAGACGAGCCTTTTAAGAGTCGACGTTCCCTTCTGGCTTCAGCGCTCCTAAGGGTACACACACCAGGCTACTCAACGCTCCACAACCCCATTCTGTTGGGGCTATAGGGGGACGAGGGCTTGAGGAACACTCTGCGACCGGTGGGAAAGCAAGCAGTGGGATCCATGAACTTCTTGCCGCGATCAGACCAGAAGGTGCGGAGACGGTGGCCACAGTTAAGCTTTGCCTATGTTAGCTAGGACTTGAGGACAGGGCAGACATCGCTTTTCTGGAAAAAGGCAAAGACCCACCGCATGCGATAATAGTCACCCGTGAGACAGAGGATGTACCAAACATGACCGTTGAGGATGTTGCACCAGAGGACCCATGAAATCAGTATGCAAAAGCCCAAGGGGCTGAGACATGCGATGGCCAGAGGTGGAGAAAGGAGAGTGTTCCATCTTGCCTTCACTACAGTCCAGAGAATCCGCTGATCAGGCTACAGGGAATGCAGCAGCGTCCAAGTCAGCCCCCGGTTGTGCGTGAAGCACATGATTACTGCCAGAAGTAAAGATATGGCAGAGAAAACGATGAAGCAGCTGGGCTTGTGCAGATTAGAGGGAGCAGGCAGCATGCGCAAGTGCAGCAGTCGCAGGTATAGGCGCAAAAGAGAGGATGTAAAAGAGACAATCACAATGCAGGCCATGCAGTAGGATGCAACCAGTGGTGCTATGCAAGACTGAGGTGATGCCATGAATGAAGGTGAAGTCAATGCCTTGGTCATGAAGCATCGTCACAGAGAGAAAAATGAGCTCAAGTCCAGGCACATTCTACACGGCATGGAGAAACAGTTCCCCTCCAGGGCCAATGAAGCGGATGACACCAACGCTCTGCACAGGAAGGAGTTGGCTAGAGCCAGTTCGTACAAAGCGGACACAACCATTGGAGACGAGAGACAAAAAGGAGTTACGACAAGTCATCTTGTTATGGGTGGCCCTGGAGTCCAGGACCCAAAAGCCATCCAAGACTTGGAGAGGCGAATGCAAACAACTCATTGCAACGGTGGCAGAGAGGGATGCAAGCCGCTTTCTACAGGCAACAAGACAGAGAGGGAGACAAATAGACTGCCACTCCTCAATACACAGGACATCCACAGGGGTACATCGCTGAACCCCCCCAGAGGAGGCTCCACAAAAGGCAATTTCTGACTCACATACAACAGACCTGTGGCCACCTCAGATACTATCACCCCCCTAATCACCCAGATGCTACCAGTGGACAAGGTGGGATAGGGAGGCACTGAACTGACAGGAGTCCTCAGAAGTGTCGCAAGCTACGACAACGCCAGAAGGAGGATGTTGGGGCGATCGAGGGAGAAACCACTACGGAGGGTTTTCGACCCCAGGTGAAGGACCATACAAAGCAGACCCGCTAAAGACAGGAGGTCGATTCCAAGGATAAGGGATCAGGTGCTGGACTGAATTCGTGTTCTAGAAATTGTATGGGCAGTCGGAACCGCCCGTACAATCTTCTCTAACTTCCAACCGCCCGGAAGTGCATCTGCAGGGACCGATTTAGTTGAAAGGCGCTCAAGCTTGGAGGCTTTGATCTCACAGATGATGTCCGCGAGCTCAGGGATGAGAAAATGGACAATGGAGGACAAAAAACAGCTGGTCTTGAGCTGCAGGGACCAGTTTAAGCAGAAGTTGGAGCTACAAGCCCAGTAGGATTTGGTGGTCTCATTGGCACGCATTATAACCTTATTGAACTGAATAGTGAGAACACTGTACCCTACTACCGGCTTGATTCAGAAAAAAAATACCCTCAGGCTCGACCATGCTGCATAATCAGGTTCCCCCCTTTGTAACCAGTGTGTGTAAATTCCTTCTGAAATGAGTTAAAAAATTTACTGGCCTCGGTTCATGCTCGCACGAAGCTCACAAAGAGGTACGGGCCGGCACGATATCCCCTGATCAGTTGATTTTTGCAATTTGAACTCGTATGGAGGGCATGAGCATGCAAGTTTTACCCAGGCCCCTGGCCACTTTGGAAAATTAGAGACACATAACCCCACGGGCCCTTGTACCCAGTGTGCATGAATTTGACCCCGGTTGCTTGAAATGTTTCAAAAAAATCCTTTGTAAATGACTATCTGAACTTTGGCGGTAGTACGGTATGTGGTGTGGTCCGTTACAGTTTTATGATGCTAAAGGAGCACGTAAGAGCCCACTAGGTCTGCAAAAGAGTGATTGAAAGTGTTGGTGTCGTAGGTCCTGATCTCATCTGTGAGATTGTCTGGCTCCATAGTAATGAGGGTTTGGACGGCACACGCAGAATCTAACATGACAGGAGCAAATGGCAGGACACCACAGGGACCAGGAGGGTGGTAGCACTCCAAGAGCTGCTCGCCCTATACCAACTCACTAACGCAAACCTTCAAAGAGGTGAAGGAGAAGGAGGAGTTAAAGTGGCGGGACGGAGTTTCAAAATCACGCTGCCGAGGGGGCAAGATGAGTGTTGCGGTGGTGGTGGCGCCTAATGCTTCTGCTACTGCGATAGGATCATACTAGGAGGAGAGAGAGCTTGAGGTAGTGAATGTAGAGGCTGGAGTAGAAGCAAATGCACCAGCTATGCTAGCGGTTGTGGAGGCAGCAGGTATAAAGCGCAAAGTGGGTTGGAGGTGGTTCATGACTGGATCAGCCGTTTGATCGGAAAAGGTGTCGTGATCGTCCTATTTGTGATGCACAAGCTTCTCACCTATAAGCTGTGCAGTGAGTGAATCTTGGAGCACAGCGTGTCCACACCGCAGCTCTGCTTGTACCGCAGCATACTACTTGTCGTCAGTTGGCATGGAAATATAACCACCATCCCGAAGAAAAAAAATCGGCAAAGTCTTCCCCGCCGTAGTGGGTGTAAGAAAACAGAGGAAGGCTGAAGGCTGAAGGCTGTGCTACAAGGAAAAGGACCTGGAATCACAAGCATACCCACAAAAAGGGAGAGAGAGAGACTCCAGAGTAGAGAGAGGGCTGCACTCACTAGGCCTAACAATAGAGGGAAAATGAGGAGGGAGATCTACGGCTGCTGATGCTACGATCATGGCTACTGTGGAGGCCATAGAGACAAAACGACAGGCCACACCATTCAGGACAGGAGCTGAAAGAGAGGAGACAGGTGCTGTGATGGATATGAGGACACGCACATGCTGACTAGTCATTGATACTGATGAAGAAGAGGTGACCTGAGTTGTAGATGCATGGGTGGAGGTGACCACACTGGCTAGAGCCGTAGCCATTGCTGAGGCTAGTAGATTTGTTGTAGCTGTGACTTGGGTGGCAAAATTGACTGCAGCTGTGCCAGTGACACCTTGGGCAACAGCAGCGGAGTCTAGATCTCAATGGCTCTACCGGCAGCAATGCTGGCTGTCACATGGGCAGCGCAAGCAGCGTAAGTAGTAGCAGTAGAGGCAACAGTGCTGGAAACCAGCACTGCCTCCAGTATAGAGGATATTTCAGAAGGTGCAGATGAGGCAGACACAGAGCTAGAGTCAGCTGGAGGAGCAGGGATGCCGTGCACAGATGACCGGTGCACTGCAGCGGGGCCGTGACGCGATGCCCTAGCTTTCCGCTGACTCTGTCAACGTGGTCTATGGGCAATGGGTGAACTTACAGTTGTTTGCCGATATCTTTGGTTGTGTGGCAGCCCCATGGGTGGCACATTATGTTGCATACACGACTTTTCTAAGGCCTATTAGCAGTGCACTATGCACTCTACAACTTCTGCCTGATCATATTCCTTGGAAAGGTCATAGTCCTCATCAGGGTAGTAACAAGGTCATTGCAATGAAGGCACAACGACTGCTCATGCTCGAGCTGTTCTTCTTATTACACGAGCTCATTGTCTAGGCAGTGGTGCTCACCGCGTTGGAAGCGGCATAGAGAGGCTCAGTATCTGGCGGAGATGCCAGCATAACAGCCAGCACAAGAGTGTATGCTGTCATTGTGACTTGATGCTACTGCTATAGCTGCGGAAGTGACATTGTTACTTCTGTAAGCACTCAGATGCAGGGCTACTGCTAGAGATGCAGCAAATCCTGTTGCAACTGGTGTAGTAGGTGCAGCAACCGTGAAGGGAGCAGAGACTACACAAGTGATTAATTCTGCACAGTGAGAAAGAGGGAGGG
>SZWC01005613.1:15367-25958 GCA_023375785.1 Penium margaritaceum | reverse complement strand
CCCACACACCTTAGAAGCCAGGCCTAGGACTATATGTACCAGGCTCATTCCTCATTCTAATTACACAATCTGGCCTTAGATGCTCCTCACAGAGTTGTCCAACTAAGGAACAGTATAAAGAAGACACTGGTTGGTCTAAGCCCCAGGAGTTAGTCTTTGACTAGCACCTCGCGCGAAAGTGACCAAGTGTTAAGTGGACACAGTTGCTAGCAAGTGATTGCCTAGGAACTGCTCAGTGTGGAACCGTGATCCTGAGGGTGATATCTTCTCCTAGCTGAAATGCTAGGAGCGGACGGCAGGTGCTATTGTGTCGGCCCTGTTTTCTAGTCCGTTTGCCTCAGGCCGGTTGACACTTGGCACATCCTAAGACCACCAAGTGTCATCCTCAAGGCACACTCTAGTAAGCTTCCTAGAAGCTTTCTGTCCCATTCTGGGCCACAAAGAAAAATGCAGCCATTGCGGGGTTTGAGCCCGCGACCCATGGGCTTAGGCACATGTCCCAACTAGGCCACAAAGTTGATTTCATATGATGATCTCCGATGGACATACCCATTATGGGTAGTGCATTCCTGGCCTATATCAGAAGAGGCCAAGGGGACGTACTTCATAAATCAGTGCATGCCTTGTCTTTTTGTGCGACCAGCCAGTCAACCAGCTAGCCAGTGGACAAGGTGCATACCATTCAACAAATCTCTCCCTGGCACCTCTATCCATTTGTCGCTCACTGGACTCCATCAATGCCTTGGAATTCACCCTTCCTCTGTCACACTCCTCATGCCAAATCCACGTATGCATGCATAGTGTAATTTACTCTCTAGCGGCTTGGTCATACAATCAGCAAGCATGTTCTTGGTTCCACAGTGCTGCAAGTCCACCGCGTTCTTCATGACCAGGTCACATGAGTAGTGGTAATGTATGTCGATGTACTCCGTTCACCAGAAAATGATCTCATCTTCAGCCATCAAGATGGTCCTTATGTCATTCACGTGTACAACCATGGCGTCCTTCTGTAGCACTCTCATTTTACCAAGCAGGTTGCGCAGCCACTGAGTTTCCTTGCACAACTCAGAGAGAGCAACGTGCTCTGCCTCAACCGTGGACACGGAAACACAATCCTGCTTCCTACTGGCCCATGAGATGGCTATGCCATTCAAGATGCACATGTATCCAAAGGTGGATTTCTGGTTGTCAAGATTTACTCCCCAGACGGCGTTGGTGTAGCACTTCAAGCGGAGGGGATCCGTACCTTCGTGACCTCCAAGGACGAGGCCCATGTGATGTGTCTTTTGTAGGTAGCGCAAGATGCGCTTGTCTGCCTGCCAATGATGTGCCCTTTGGCTGGCCACAAACCTGCTCACTTGTCCCACAGCAGAGTAGATGTCCGGACAAGTACCTACCATGGTGTACATGATGCTATTCACGGCAGACTTGTAGGGGATGTCTTGCATCTCCCTTTGTTCTGCTTCATTGCTTGGCGACATGGAGACCTTTATTTTTGCATCGGTCGTCATTGGGATGCCAACAAGTTTGCAATCTTCTACACTATAGCGCTTTAGTACCTCACTGATGTATTTGACTTGGTTGAGTTCGATGGTGCCTACTGCTTGGTTGCGGTGGATGGCGATCCCGAGGTAGTACTTGAGAGGACCAATGTCCTTCATTCTGAACCTTTTCCCGAGGTCAGACTTCACCTCATCCAGCAGCTTAACCGAAGACGAGCAGATGATCAGATCATCCACATATAGTGCAACGAGTATGAGCCCTCTCCCATCATCGCGCACGTACATGCTCGGGTCATTATGGCAATGCGCAAAGGAGAGACTAGTTATGAAACCATCCATCTCTTTGTACCATGTCCTTGGGGCTTGTTTCAGTCCGTACAACGCTTGACCAACTTGCACACCTTGCCTTTGGGAGCTTTGACTCCTTCAGGCACCTCCATCAGCACTTCCTTGTCAAGTTTCCTGTAAAGGAAAGCTGTCGTGACGTCCATTTGGTGTATCTCCAGGTTCTTTGTGGCTCCGATGGCAAGGAGAGAGCGGATGAAGGCAAAGGTCACAATGGGTATGGACGTCTTGTCATACTCAGAGCCCGGGCGTTGAGAAAACCCCTCTTCCACTACCCTCACATTGAACTCTTTGATTTTTCTGTCTTGCTTCTTCTTCACTCAAAGGATCCACTTGGATCCCACCACGTGGGCATTGTCGAGTCTATCCACCAGCACCCACATGCCGTTCTCAGCAATGGACGCGAGCTCGCTGTCCACTGCCTCCTTCCACTTGGCCGCATCTAGGCCATTCATTGCTTCCGCCACTGTGGATGGCTCTCCCTAAGCTGTGCACGACCAGCTAAGGCCAATCCAATCGTCCTCATACGACAAAGGTGCTTTCTTTGGTCACAAACTGCATCGGGTGCTGGTGCGGCTTCCTGCTTTGTTAATCGTGCTACCACAGGTGGTGGTATGTCATCTTTGTCATTGGAAGAGTCGTCAGACTCCAAGTTAGATTTGGAAGCCCCAGACGCCTCGATATTTGCGTCCATGTCAGATGCCGCATCATCCTGCACACCTGCTCTCCCATTCCCACCACTGGTGGCAAACCGAGCCAGTTGTCAGGTGCTTGGTTTCCAGACTCAAGCAACACTATCCACTCTCCTGCCTTGGGAGTGAGGATTGGGTCCAACAGCTGTCCCTTTCCAAGGGTGCATTTGTCAAAATCAACGTCGCTGCTCCTCATGAGCTTGCTTGCTACCTGGTCCCTAAGCCTGTAGGCTTTGTGTGACGTGTCATATCCAACCATGACGCACGTTTTGGAACGTGCATCTAGCTTGCCTCCACCTTCTCCTGACTGGATCTTCACCCATGCAGTTGACCCGAACACCTTCAGATGAGAGGCGTTGGATTTCTTTCCCGATCATGGTTCTTGTGGGATCTTCAAATGCTTGTCCTGCTCCTTTCTACGCTTCCACAAGGTGGTGGCTGGTGTGAGGTTCAAGAGGTAGCAGGCCATTGTTGCAGCTTCAACCCAAAAGCGAGGTGGGAACTTGGCATTGAAGAGCATGAGTTTGTCTTTGGTGTACAAAACCTTGATGTCCTCATTCTTTAGGGCCACGGATTCCTTTTTTGGTGAACACCACTGTCATGTTGTTGTCGGTGATTTGTGAGACTGACTGCAAGTTTGATACAAAGGAGGGCATGTACACCACCTTTTGAAGATTGACCTCTTTCTCGGCACCGTTCACGTTGAACGTGATCACCTTGTCCCCTTCTCCCATGGCTTGGACGACGCCGCCATTTACACACTTGATGCGCATGTCAGATTCGGCCATGGAGACAAATCCACCCTTCTCTTTTAAGGAGTGGTGGTTGGTGCCAGAGTAAAAGGTGAATGCCTCGGGCCTAAGGAGCGGTGCCTCCTTCATGAGCAGCCCTTCAGCCATCATGTTGATGAGCTCCTTCTTCTCCTTCCCACCTTTGCTCTTGCCTTCTTTCCTAAGACTACGGCAGTCCCTAGCGCACTGCCCAGCCTTTCCATAGTTGTAACAGTTGCCTGGCTTCTTGGAACTCTTGTTTCCACAATTGCCTTTCCCTCCACCACCACTGCTTCCATTGTTGCCTTGACTTGAGCGAGAGCTTGCACCTTGTCCACCAAAGCAAGAGGCATAGGGTGAAATTTTTGCCTCACTAACACTACGATGCATGGACTCGTTGCGGAGGTGTTCGGTGACAGCATCACATGACAGATTTGCCTCCTTCCAACCACCAAATATGGTGATCAAGTACCCCCACCTTTCCGACGGTGCCATCAGAAGGATCATGACACGCATGTTGGAGTCGAGATTGCATTCCATTTGCTGGACCTCTTGCAGTACGTTGTTGAACGACTACAGAAATGCGGGCATCGATTCTCCTTCACTCAACCTTATTGACATCAACCTTTGGAAGATGAAGAGTCAGTTTTCTAGGGAATTTGATTGATGCACACGTGAGAGTTTTGTGAAGGCCTTGGCAGCCAATGTGCATCCTGTGATGTGGAAGTATTGTTTCTTGTTCATTGATGTCAAAAATAGGGCGAGAGCCATGTTGTTCTTCATCGTCCATGCTGGAGGTTCAGCCACATGCACAGTCAATGTTGCATTGGCAGGTGCTGTCTTGGTCCCTTTTGAGATGTTGAGGTAGTCACACACATTCATGACAATCTCAAACTACCATTTCCACAAGGAAAAACCTGTCCCCGTGAATTTTGACATACCCGCCACAAGGCGGGCTTGAGTCGGATCCACCACTTTTGGCGATTTCTCGTCTTCTCTACTTTGTTGCTACTCTGCCTTGTTGAGGCCGATGAGGCTGATGAGGCTGCTGACTACGACCATTGTCAAAGGTGCAGTTGGTTCTGTTGCATACCCCTCATGCCGATGATCGCCTAAGGTGATGGTGCCGTCATGAGAAAAAAAATAGACTCAGGGTCGTACCATGTTTTAAAAGGGTAGAGCTTTATCCCCTTGGGGCGCGAGGGTATTTTCCAACACGGACAGAGCCACTCCGTGTCCCTTAGTCTACCACATGCGTGTAACCTACATGAAGAAGCCGATGGAGCTGATGGAGCGGATGGAGTCGTCCAATGTTTGTGTCCCTGTTGTACCTGTGCATTCTGTAAGACCACGCGTGAGTCGGTCTTGGAAGCATACCTTAGAACCAGAAGTGTGGGCCCATAACCCTTTGTCAATGCGTCGGATAAAACAGTCTAGAAAATGGGTCCCAACATGGGAGGCCGCCAACTATTCCTGGTATTTCAACAAAGTTAACATATCACCCTAGAATGAGGGATCCACACTTAAGGTTCATTCAGTTTACAACCTCATGAAGTCCGTATGAAGGTCTTTAGTGTCTACCCTTGGTTGGACACACTGTGAGGAGTCTCAAAGGCAAGAATTGTAAATGGATGCATGCAAGGTACATGATTTTGTACTTGCAAAGCTTTTCTGATTCTTTGCAGTGGCTCCACAGGAGCCAACGTCAGCCTACAGTCCTACTTGGCACGTCCTAACACTGCCAAGTGTCATCCTCAAGGTAGGCTCTAGTAAGCTTCCTAGAAGCTTCCTGTCCCATTCAGGGCCACAAAGAAAAATGCGGCCGTCGTGGGATTTGAGCCTACAACCCATGAGCTCTGGCTCCTGTCCCAACTAGGCCACGAAGTTGTGTTTCCTATGATGATCTCCATGCGACATACCCATTACGGGCAGTGCATTCGTGGCCTTTCTCAGAACAGACCAAGGAGACGTACTCCATAGAGCAGTGCATGCCTTGTCTTTCCGTGCAACCAGCCAGCTAGCCAGCTAGCCAGTGGACAAGGTACATACAATTCAACAACTACCGCAACCACGTACTCCTCCTCTTCCTCCATATCCTCTTCCTCCTCCTCTTCACCCTCTACCTCCAATGCCACCGCCCTTCCTATCCGGGGTCACGGGCTGGGCAAGGGTTGTGGGAAGGGCATGGGTAAAGTAATGGGTGCCACTTCTTCTTCTAATGGTGGAACTATGGCTGCAACAAGCACCCCACGCACACATGCCCAGCCCCTCTTGATGAAATATGTCTTGCCCTGCACCATGTGTGCACACTGGGCCTCCGGCATCTCCACAAATTCCATGACATCTACCTCCTCGCGGCCTTCTTCCACCACTTTTGCTCAGGCCTAATCCACCACCAGGGTTCCCTTTGGTCCATAGGGTCCCCCGTACCCCTGAGGCTGGCTGCCTCTTTATGGTGGGCCGGCATGTGCTAGGCCCCCTTTCTTTGTCGTCCCTTCGTCGTTCCCTGATTTCTCTGGTGTGTTGACCCCAACCCTGGTGGTGTCGGTCGACTGCAAGCACTAGGTGGAGCAATCTCTTCTCAAGTTTTTTTGCCTGTGCAATTGGGAGGTGAGAGTATTGCTACTTTAACCAGAGGTCCTCTGTGCCAAAATGACGACGTTCTTCGTGGGGATCCCTCCCGTCATGTCTTCAGGTCATTGTATGCCTTTGTTCCGTGGGCCGAGCACTAGAAATCCATCGTTCTTCCTCGCTATCTCTCTATCTGTGGCCTGCCTGCCCCTCCCCAATACTGCTACCACTCTGTTGCTATAGCTACTGTGGCTCCTATAATGCTGTTGCTGCTGCTGTTCTTGCTGTCGTCATGCTACTGCTGCTGTCTACGGCTATTGCTGCCACTTCTTCTCTTTGCCATTACTGTTGCTCACAATCGCCGACTCTGCTAGCTGCTATTGCAATCTGCTTCTCCCTTTTTTCCGATGTGACTGGTCGCAACAAGATATGATGGTGTTGCTACCCAGTGCTGCCGCTTTCACTCTGTGTGGCTACTATAGCTTCTTGACATTGTTGCTTTAGCGGTTGTGCTTTGATGTAGCTCCTACTGACGTTGGGCAACTGTTGACAACATCTGCTATGACAGGTCCTTGGATACGGCTGTTGTAGTGACTCTCACTACTACTGCCGATGCTACGTCTCTACTATGCAGCTCAACGAGAAAGTTCTCTCTGCTCAGATACCATGAGAAACTGATAAGAAACTTCCTATCCTTGCTATTACAGATGTGACAACACTATCTAGTCAGCTGCTGGCGCATTAGCAAGAAAACAGGTGCAAGAATTAGCAAGGATTAGGCTAGGAATGCGCCCAAAGTCTCATAAGCTAAAATAGCTTAGTTGTGGAGAGAGAAATGACAACTGAGAAGCACACAACATAAATACCTTCCGTAGTGCACAGTGGGTGACGCACACTACAGTATCCATGCATTGTAAAAACAACGTGAAATCACTAACCCGGTAGTAACTCTACACACAGGCACCCAAATGTAGCACTTTCTAAATCTAGAGATGCAGAATCTTGAGCCAGACACTTTGACAGGTCACATGCATAGGTCCTACACCAATCAATAGACACGCAATGTAAAACATACCAATCGGGCTCAAGAGCTAGTCCACCAAGAAAACTTCAGCGACTACAAGAAAACTGTGGATGGCTCCAGAATCTAACATCCAGAAGCCACCCAACCAGCATACAGTGGGGAGGATACCACAGGTAGCCACAGTGCCAACAGGGGGAATAGGAAGGACGACGAAGCACACACACGGAGGCAACCCCGGAGAAAGACAGACTGCCAATGCTCAATCCACAGAATGGAGGGAGCCAATGACCCGAGCACGTGTCCTTGAGGGTGACCACGAAGCATTGAGTCTGACTGACACGTGGGACCACTGGAAAACGCAGCAACACCCTCACCTCCCTGATCGTGAAGGTGTAAAAGCTGGAGAAGGGACTACTCCAGCTGCCACTCGCCATCGCCTGCGACAGACGCGGCTGGAGCCGGGCCAAAGCGCCTGAGGAGGAAGGGAACCACGACGAGACGGTGTAGGTTGATGAAGGAGGCACGGCGTAGGACGGTGTACCATATGGAGGAGGCCAACCCCACGGATACGGGAGGAGAGGGGGGGCAGTAGGTAGCCTGATAGTGGCGGAATGTACAGATGATGGGGCAACCGATGAAGAGGAGAGTGCGACACGAGAGGAGGATGAAGATGTGAAAATGCCGCCAGAGGTGTGAGCCCAGTGGGCGCGTATGGCACGGGCAAGGCGCACGTCATTTGATGGAGTAAGGCACGTGTGGGCAGAGTGCTCGGCAGAACCACAGTTCCAGCAAATGACAGCACCAGAGACACGAGGAACAGAGACGGGTATCTTCTCTTTGCCCTTGCCTTTGCCTTTGTTCTTGCTCTTTCCCTGACCACGACCCTGAGAGGATAGGAGTGTGGCCGTAGAGGACATGGAGGAAGTAGATGAAGCAGGGGTCATGGAGGAAGATGAAGGTGAGGGGACTGTAGTGAGCGTAGCTACACCAGTGACGGAGGAGTGGTGGAGCTGCTTGTTCTGAAGGCTGGTCCACCAGGCAGCGAGACGCTCACCAGTGAAGTTCCACAGGGCGCCAACCCCAGGAGGTGAGCGAGGGGGGGGGGGACAGGCTGGGAGGCAAGACGCTGAAGCTTGTCGGCTTTGACATCGCGAAGAAGGTCAGAGAGATCTGGGATAAGCCNTCATGGAGGAAGATGAAGGTGAGGGGACTGTAGTGAGCGTAGCTACACCAGTGACGGAGGAGTGGTGGAGCTGCTTGTTCTGAAGGCTGGTCCACCAGGCAGCGAGACGCTCACCAGTGAAGTTCCACAGGGCGCCAACCCCAGGAGGTGAGCGAGGGGGGGGGGGACAGGCTGGGAGGCAAGACGCTGAAGCTTGTCGGCTTTGACATCGCGAAGAAGGTCAGAGAGATCTGGGATAAGCCCGTTGACCATGGTTAGAATAGTAGGCAGCTGACCAAGAGCGGCGTTATCAAGCTTGCAAAGGAGCTTGAGACTACGAGCTCAGTAGGCATCAAAGCTTTCGTTGGCATACTTGAGGAGGGTGTTGAATTGCACAATAAGTGCGCTCTGTGCAGCCTGACCAATAATGGTCATGCGGTGACGCAACATGGCGTAGGCGGCTATGAGTTCAGCAAGACGGCAAGTTGAGGGATCAGCGCTGAATGTGCCGACGTCATCCACTAGATGTGCAGGAGCTGCGTGGATGAGGGCGTGGACATCGCGAGCAGCTTTAGCAGGGAGCGGGGTGAAGGGAGGATTCGCAGAAGGATCAAGAAGAGAGTAGTACTCCCAGAGGCGCTCGCCTTGATCCCAAGCACTGAAGCGCACCTCCGAGGAAGAGAAGGCAAGATCACAAGAAAGGATAGACGATTGGGAGAAGAAGTCATGCTGGCGAAGTGCAACGGGAGCGACTACAGCGGTAGCATCAACTGCTGTGCCAACAACAGAAGAGGCACCAGAGCTAGAACCAGCAGTATAGTTGGCAACAGCAGAGACTGACGCAACAGGCAGATGCTTGAGGACAATGGTAACAACTTCATCAGCGAAGGGTGCACGATTATCCTCTTGCAGCTTGAGGCGATCCTCAGCCTTGCGCTGGGCCTCAAGAGCGGGATTAAGCTGGTGTTGGAGGTCTGCGATGACAGACTCATCGTCACCCGACATGGTGACGAGATTGGGGCTCTGCCGAAAAAATTCCGACAGAGTTTCCCTCATCCAAGTGGGCATGTAAAATTGGGATGTGTCGTATGCACAGAGAGGAAGTGCTGCAAGATAGTACCCAATCCCAAGCCCAATAGAGACATAGCAAGAAGCATAATAACATGTAGGAGGACAGAAGGTTCTCCCAAGACGGGGCTTGAAGTTGGAGGGGAGCGCAGAAGAGAGAAAAGAGGTGGAACAGCACCAGCAACAGCAGCACCAGAGAGGACCGATGTAGTAGCAGCAGCCATTACGATCAAGGCAAGAACGTCGGCCACCGACGCCGCACCTAGAGTAGTGACGGCTACAGCAACACAAATAGCAGCTGTGACCAGACTGAGGGAGGCTGATGAAGTAGAGGAAGCGGACACAACTGTAGAACTGGTGGAGGTCTGAATGGATGCGGAAGCGGTGACAACAAGTGTGGCAGCAGCCGTGGTGCTGGCAGCGATGGCAGCTGCAGTAGCAGAGACCTGTGTGCCAAGATCAGTAGCTGTAGTTGCAATGGGTCCGAAGACAATGGCAGCTTTGGTTTAGGACTCGGTGGCGCGTCCCGTTGAGGTCGATGCCGGTACCCTAGATGCCCTAGCCGTTGCAATGACGGTTGCTGCCGTGGCTACTGCAACATCAATGACAAAAGACGCCACCCGCGTGACACGCGTGGACAGAGAGACCGCGTCCCTGAAGAAGCCACCCAAGCGATCGGCGGCAGCAAGAGATTTGTTCCCCCCTGAGCCCTGAGGAGAGGGAGAGGGAGACCTTACCGCAGCACGTCGCGATGAGGAGGAGCCGAGGGACATGGGCAAGCTGCCACTTGTTGCGCGACGACGTCGTTCTTGGCGCACTGCACTGCGCTCCGCATAGTACGACCCGGCAGGAGCCGCGGCTGGAGCCTTGTTTTGCGTCAGCATGGCGGCGTCTGCCACTGAGGTGGCATGGACGTGGTGAGAGGCGTCAGTTGCTAGTCAGCTGCAACGTATTTGCAGACACGACATGTCAGGATGAGATCCGCGTGGTGCGGTCCCGACGTTTGTCTGATCGCCTCTAGTGATTCACGTCTACTGTTTTGGGTGAATCTGAGACTAAGCGTGAGCTTTCTGGTCGCCTCACGCTATGTGAGCAGGAATTTAGAGACAGTAAGTTTGCGAAGGGAATAACATCGTTTTGCGTTAGGTTTTGAACATGGACATGATGACAACATTTATAGGGCTAGTCATGAGATTTCCAACGCACCAAACTGCGCGCAATTCGGCCAAGCGTAGCTCGAGTTATGCTTGCCGAAGCGCAGGTCTCACCCACCACAGAAGCCTGACGTCGCCACTCGCCGTGGCGCCTTCATTCACGTGCGAAGCGCCTTTCCCAAGGCGCATGTCCCATTGCACATGGTGTGGGGGTCCCCTGCACTGTTTCCACAAATCCTACCCACTTTTGGGTCGTGTTTGGTGATGGGGTGTGACGAGGTTCGAAACCTGTCCGCGGACCTG
>SZWC01005612.1:117206-128021 GCA_023375785.1 Penium margaritaceum | reverse complement strand
AGAGAGAGAGAGAGAGAGAGAGAGAGAGAGAGAGGAAGATAGAGAGAGGAGGGGAGATAAAGGGGAAAGGAGGGAGGTGAAGTGGAGATGGGGAGTACGGAAAGAGGGTGAGGGAAGTGGGCGCATTGGGGGAAGAGAGGGAGTGGGTATGAAAGCAAGAGAGGAAGAGATAGAGGGAGACGATGGTGAGATTGTGAACAAGGGACAGGGGAAGAGATGGAAAGGGCGGGAGAAGGCTAGGGATGAAAGTTAAATCAAGAAAAGGAGGGAGGAGAGAAAAGGGGGGCAGAGAGAGGTCAAGGGGGGACTGGGAACAGGAAGAGGGGATGGAGAGAGAGGTGGAGGGAGAGCTAATGGAAGGATGAGAGAGAGAGGGGAGAGAGAGAGAGAGAGAGAGAGAGGGAGAGAGAGAGAGAGAGGAGAAAATGATGGGGTTTGGAGAGGGAGAGAGAGGAGGGGAGAGGTTAATGGAGGGATAGAGGGAGAGAGAGGTCAAAGGAGGGGAACAGACAGGTGAAGGGAGGGGGAAGCAAAAAGGAGGGGTAGAAGGAGGAAGGGAAGGTGAGGTACAAGGGAAGGGTGTGGATGTGGGAAGGGTGTATAGAGGGAGGGGAGAAGAGGAACAAAATGTAGGAAAAGGTGGAGCTGGACAAGGCCAGACGCAGGGAGGAAGAGGCAAGGGTGAAAGAGGAGAGACGATTGGAGGGGAGGGATATGGAGGGGGCTGAGAGAGGGAGAGGGATATAGTGGTAGAGAGGGAGAGCAGGAAAGAGATAGAGGAAGTGTGTGAGAGAGGAGAGTGTACGAGAGAGGAAGAGGAGAAGGATGGACATGGGAGGAAAGCTGAAAAGGGGTAGGGTAGAAGAGGAGGGTGGTCAAAGGTAGGAAGGAGCCAAGGATGGGGACTGGAGTATAGAGGAGGAGTGAGGGGAGGATGGAGGGAGGAGGGAGCCGAAAGAGTGGGGTGAGAAGGCACTGGAGGGGGTAGGCTAGATAATGGAAGGAGGAAAAGGTAGACAGAGAAGTGGGGAATTGAGAGCAGGGGAGGATAGGAGTAGATAAGAGTGGGCGGAGGAAAAAGGGAGCCAAGCGAGGAGGGAGGGGTGGTGGAGAGGAGCAAGATAGGGGGCGGGGGAGGAGTAGGGGGAGGAGGGGGTATTGAGTGTTGTGGGAAGAGGGGAAGAGGGGCTGTTGGGTGTTGTGGGAAGAGGGTGGAGAGAGGGAGGGAGGAAAGTGAACCGGGGGAGGATACTAGGTGGGAGAGGAAAGAAAGGTGAGAGATAGGTTAGAAAGCGAAGGGAAAGGGTGACGGGCAAAGCACCAAATAGGAGGGGGGGGTCCAAACGAGGGAAGAGAGTGAACAAGTGGGTAAGTACCTAGTAAGGAGAAGGTGGAAGGGGGAGGAAATACGGAGGGAGATGCGCTAAACGTCCATGAAGAGTGCATATCAAGAGCAAGTGGAAACATCAAAACACTCCAAACAATTAAATATCCCAAACACAAAACGCCAAAGTCAAAAACAGCAATGGGCCAGAGAAGCTCAAGCGGAAGTAGGAGGTGATAATGACGTGGGACTTGAGAGCGAGGAAGTTCCACTGAATTAGCTTGGATGCCATGTAAAGGAGGATTATGCTAGGGGTTAAGGTAGGAAGGATGAGGAGAAGAAGAGAATGACAATAAAGAGCGGTCAGAATTAACGAGGCATCTAAGAAGAGCATGCCTAAGAAGGATGAGGAGTCACAATAGAAGCATCTACCACTGTTAGTGCAAATGTGAGGATTTGAGCTGGCGTCTCCCATTATCACATAATATCATTCACGAAGTTGAACATTTTTTGTCAGCTTTATCAAAGCAAATAAAAATCATAACCTCTACCATTATCACATAATATCATTCACGAAGCTGGAGCCTCGTACATGACGATTTGTAGAGTGACCCTTCCTTCAATGATCTACCATGGAACCGCGGTCAGACAAGTGGTATGGTTGCGAATGAGAAATTCTGGATTCTATTGAACATTTTTTTTCAGCTTTATCAAAGCAAATAAAAATCATAACCTCTACCATGATGGGCAAGATTGTAAGCTTGTGTTCTTGCTCGTAGGGAAAAAATGGCCTTATCGCGCGCATCGCATCATTTTATCACACAGTCTACAACTAACTTTCATAATCTTTCATATAGATTACTCCTATGAAGTGAATGGGTTGAATTTCGCATGTCCATTCATTTCACCAAGATTTTGGGACAAGTTGAAGTAAGCAGTCATCCATTACTTTTGAGTGCTTGTTGATATAACGGGAACATGCTAGAATCTACGTTAGCTTCATAAAAATACTAGCATGGTTGAGCAAACATGCTTGCTCAGACGAGATAGCACAGGGGTTAGCATTATTAAGTAGGACTTGGTTTCCACCCGAATAGCCTCTACTAAAACATCTACATGATTCTCTCTTCTATCTTTACGTGAGCATAAATGCCATGTTCGAACAAATTTTCTAAAAGGGTGGACAACGCCAACTACAATGCCAACTACATCGCTCACTCTGGTACAATTTTACAGTGGGATGCTACCTTGACTCAGATGGAAGTTGACGACATCCAAAGGGAAGATCGGCCATTGTTCACAATCCATGGAAATCCTAATACCCTATTGCACATGAATTATGATCTATTCAAATCCATAGTTTAGGGTATCTTGATTTTCGAGCAAGGATTTTTTGGAAAGGAATTGTTTTGGTGGCACTTCAGAGTTCGTTGAACGAAATACTCGCATCTTTCATTTCAATGACTGTCGGTCTCGAACACCGTCGACGTGTGGGGTGTGACGCCGCATCGGTCTGACACGGACAGCCACGTCGGACTGACAAGGCCGACGCGCGCGAGTGGTCTGCGAGGCATTTTGCCTCTTGGATGTGGACATGACCACCCATATGTTTTGTGCATTGTTTTTTCCGCGTTGAACCTTGTTTCGGTCCCCAAGGCACCAAAAGTGATTACTTAGGTTATACTTCTGAAATCTGATGAATAACAACTTTGTTGAACGAAAGTCCTGGAAAATTTACATATATTCCAATTTTAAGTGCAGTAGGGTATATTTCAAAGTAGTTCATCTTTTTCTAAACCACGACAAGGAGGTCAATGGAAGTTTTCAAGAAAACACAGAGTGGTTAGATATTGGTCATTGAATATGTAATGCAAGCCACATACATGCAGATTGCATAACTACACAGCTGACATCCGACCATCAGTAAACAAAAAATCCATCTTCTCAATGGTTGATGCTACGACTCGAAGAGTAGCAACGAAAAACGGTCATTTCAACGACAAATGTCATGTAGCACCAAGATAGGACATGGAACTCGTCAAAAAGCATCATAAATCCCTGATTAGTGGGGCTTTCGACAAGTACAGAGGAGGTTTGTAGAGGGTTCATGGAATTTTAGACTCTCATTGTATTGCAAGGAACTGTTCCAAATCCCACAATCATGGGAACTTGTAGGTGTCGACGCAAAAATGCATCCCAGAACCTCAGATGTTCCTTACATTATGGATGTTGTCAGTTCAGAACTTCAATAGATGATTGAATGTGAAAGCCAGCGTATCGAGGAACTTTGACCAATCAAAGATCAACGATCAAATTCGATGATTACCTCCCTCTCCACCTACCAATCATACCGCCATCAGCCATCAACTAGCAATGTGTTTGATCATAAACTTTCTTCGTTGACCACTAATCGGATTGATGGCCATGGCCTCTTTATTTTCTCGATTGCCGACACATGATGGTACGAAGCATGGAAGTAGATGGGGAAAACAAATATTAATGTGCCGATGTGTAACAGCCGTGGGCTATTTTGCGACTACCTGTGGAAAGAAAATGTAGGCCTTTGGAATGGGCAGTCCAAGGAGGAGGAGCAAATGGTGAACTCAGCCATTTTGGCTGAGACGAACCGCGCCACAAACGGACAGGGTCGTCATAAGGCAATTTTGTAAACATGCAACCTACAACCTTATCGTTCCACGTGGCACATCCACGTGGGAACAGGACTTTAGCGGCCAGCTGGAGGGGAAGAGGAGTGACACGATGGACTCCTCTTGTCTTTAATCCCATATATAGAGCGAATCTGGACTAGAGTCAAACTAGACTCTAGCCCGAGATGACCTTTTGGACCTCAAATCAATGAGATATCGGTGTCAAGCCCCCGAACCCCGAGAATTGTATTTTTATACCATTTTTAATCCTAAAAATTGCTCGTACGCTATATTTGTCCCCCTTTTCTTCGAACCATCCTGGTTTGTATTTACTCAAAAATGTTTGATTATCACGTAGTTCATGATGTAAATCATGTAACAAGAATCACAAACAAGACCACACGTGTGAACGTTTGTCATGTGCAACATGGTTGCGTTACGTTCACGCACAATAAGCCATACTTGTGGCTTTTATGATTATGGTCATTTGCGTACAACATCCAATGTTGATCACGTGATCCCCTGGCACTTGCCAAGATGATACGGGTACAATCCTTGTATGTTCTTCACATTTACTGTTGATTCTTCACCAAGAACTCATCGTACGTGTGTATCCATGGCATAGTCGATGCCGTTTGTTACGTACATCGTAAAAAACATCATGCCAGTTTGGAAGAGAGTTCATTGGATGAATTTTACTATGTTCCGTGTGGTACATGTTCAGCAAGCTGTTTTGGTCAAACCTCCTCCCCCTTTACAAGGAGCGTCCCTACAACCAATTAACTGGGTTTCCCCGCGAAAACTGTCCAGGTCCACACAACACTAACCATGTCATTCGGACATGATCTATTCCAAGGGGTCCGAGGCGGTACCTCCCCGTAGTATTGTCTATATGTACAATCCAAGATCCGGGCATCAGCCCTCTCCTTTCACAACCATGTGTTCATAACCATGCGTAGGTCTACCAGACATCTTTCAACAACCGTGGTTTGGATGGTTGAATTCCACCAAGCTCCACCAAGCCCATGCAACATGCATGCTATAGTTATCTTAGGGTTGGGAGGCACCAAGGCCTTAGGACATGGTTGCTGAGTACACTTGTTTTTTTCCTTTTACAAAAAACACTCATCTTTGAAGGAGGCGACATTGGTCGTATGGCATGTACCATCATCACCAACGTCCGTCATTGGACACGATAATGCTCCGACCTAGATGATATTGGTTTCGACCATCATACCCTCACTTCTGTCTCAAATAGGTATTGTAGGCTGCCGCTCATGTCCAAGTGAAAAGCATGATACTTTTGAACGAGGTTAGCTGAGATAGCCGATCTCAACGATCATGCATTCTATTAAGAAACGAAGCGTTCGTCGTATGGTATTCATCCAACGCGTGTACCATGATCACAATCATTGCAATACAAGTTGAAAGTACACCTTTCGGGTGTCAATTCCATGTGATTGTGATATAATACCTCCGAATCACATCCAACGATCCTGGAACAACTAGTTCTGAGATCATTTTGCAATTTTGTCATCGCATCCAAGGGTTCTATTCCACAACCAGTCAATGGATTGTGTTTTCCAAGTTGCAACAATTTGTGTTACTCCAATGTCTTCTATTGTGTACATTTGGCACGTGCAATCAAAAGATTATTCTTCATATGTCTTGTCCGAATCACTTGCAGAGGATATCTCCATCATCGAATACAGCTAAAAAATCACCACAATCATGAATACCACCGCAACAACATCCAAAAAAACATATTGTACTTGTATTTGGCAATACACATGATTTAAATCATCCCCCAAACCAAGGGACTTAAGTTGTTTCACCATGACCTCTTGGACCAGTAAAACATGGTTGGACTACGCCGTTGTCATTCTGATCCCTCTCGGATATTGGTTTTGTTCCAACAAATTGGACTCTCAAATTTTTTTGTACATCGATATCACATAGGCAGTGCTATACGACATCGTTTGGCATGATCGGAATCCATCCGCATGATGTTTGAAGAGCGTGATGTATACGGCTAGTGTATCGTGTCACGATGCCATCAACGTTTAGGCGTTTCTTAAAACATCGGAAGAATCCGAAGAGAAATATCCTCATTATCATCTACACATAATCGGACGAGAAGTATGCCTGATAATGGATTTCCATGATGGTTTTTAACCCTTTTTAACATTGCCATACAACATGATGTCATGTGGATATCCGTGAAGCTACAAAACTTCTGATGTATAGTGATGTTTCCACGCAAATCTGTAGGAAATCCTGCTCGCCCTTTCAGGCTAATAAAGTCCCCTGACTTTATTGGCTTGAAAAAGCAAATGTACAAAAACAAAGTTGTTTGATTGGTTTTTTTGATGTCTTCGAACGGTCCCAGTTTTCAACACATTTATATATCCTCCAGAAAATTAATGATGGTCTATGAACAAGTTCAGGTTGATCTTAGAAGCAGTGACAATCATTCGAGATAACCTGGCTTATATGCAGAAAATGCAAATATCTACATGAGTTGTAGTATAAGCAATGATATTTAATGGTCCAAAATCATTCATAACAGTCCACAATCATTCACAATGGCCCGAAAGTTTCTGCCATGGTTCCTGGTGGTCCTGGTATGTTTGCCTTCCACTCCACTTGTCCAAAAACTTGCCCCATGGGATGCAAGAATCTGTCGTGGTGCTCAATGTGTCACAGTTATCCATAAAGATGATCTTACATGGTAATCAAAACTTCACAGAATTTTGGCATGACCCTAGCCTCAACAGCATGAAATGGTGCGGAAAATGCTGAAGATAGTTTCTTATTTTGATCAGTGATATTATATTTTTTCCCACGTTTTTCCGAGAGTAAATAAAGTTGATGATGATGGTTAGAAAACGTTTGTGATCCTTGGACGCGGTGTGTAAGTGTTAGCTAGCCTTGGTAATGTTCCTCAATATTTGCTGACTTTGACACTTTGTGATGGTGCAAGGTAAGCAAAGTAATCACTTGGTCTTGTCTTCGGACTTTTATGACAATGCACAACAACCATGATATACTACCGAGTGTCCACACACATTTGTAATACAGTACTACCTCTTACATTCACCAAAACAAATTCTAAAGGTTGTACAAATTTAGTGCGAGAAACAAAATGTGCTCCATTCCCTGGGTTACATAATTGGATCAAGCTAAGTTTGTGATTTTTTGTCATGTATATGAACTGCATGAGAACCACTAGGGTTCAAAGACACCTCCTGCAGTAGATGGCCGCCACTGCTCAAGCGATCATTAGGACACAAAGCCACTAGGAAGGATCAAGCACCTACAAGCACAATTAGTACCCATGGATAAAGATTCAAGGAAAATTTGGGGTGTGGTTATGCTACTTGACGAATGACTTTCACAGTGGAAACTAATCAACCTGCGTCTACTATTATATTGTCAAGATCATGAGTATTGATTCCAAGTCACCCGCACTAGAGCCAATTTTCCCCTATTTTTCATCGATGTCTTGAAACTTTCCCCCATCCCTGTCATCTTGTTCCTTATTCTAGTCATACAAAAGGAAAGTGAGAAAGGGACAAATCTTTGTAATATCCTCAAGTCCATCTATATATACCTCTTTTATTTCTTGCGAGTGATCATTTCCAAGGAGCCGGATTCGCGTTCCGCCATGCCATGTTATGAAATGTCCGTGAGACTGATTATTCCTGAAGATAGAATGGTCTTTGCAACAAAAATACCTGTGTGTTAGAAGGGAATCTGTCGCGCCTCGCTACCGCAGGGCTCGACATTGCCAGACTCCGCAAATGCATGCCCCAATAGGTGGAGATTGTTTGGTCCATTGCGCAAGTCCTCGACAACCACTCTCTTTCACAATCACAAACCCCTTGGTGGATGGTCTTTGATTTACCTAAATATATCATATCAATATTATCACACTGGTACGCATACAATTGAGTCGAACTGAAGCCCGCATAAAAAATATGAAACGCCGATAACCAGGGACATGGATGACCTAAGTTATCGTACTTTGTGAATTTTATTGGTGACTAAAATATTTGTATATGGCACATGGTATTTCATGAGAAAATCTAGGGTAATCTGGCTATGAGAGAGGTGACTTTGAACGAACGGTAGATGAATATATGCCAGCTGGTAATAGCTGTTATTTGGGTATCGGCAAGCTACAATCTCACCCTATACAAGTTCTTACTTTTACTATAAAGCTGTTGTTCCAAACATTTGTGCAAAATATTTTTTGGCAGGATAAGAGCCATTTTACTTGCCAGTGATTGTGGCGATTTGTGTAAAGAGGCATGAATTAATTTTGTTTTAATACACAAGGACAAGTGATTCATTCACATGAAACAAACAATTGGTTTTAAGGTTACTGCACCGGCGTAATTAAGAGCCACCATTCAATCTTTGCATGCAAATAAGTCAATTTTTCGATGTGGAATGCACGAGCATACAATCATACGTCTGCCAGTGATGTATTACCATGGCGGATTCATCTACCACTTAGGTTTTTGAGTGGCTATTTTCATATGGGAGTTAACGCTATTTTCTACGGAATCACCATGCATCAATGAAATTCCAATGAGACTCTTCCACCCAGTTTTGGCATCACGTATCTCAATTTTGGATAAAGTATCACCATCAAGTAGCATTTGAAACAGAAAAAAGCCACGGCCTACACAAGAAACATAGGCACGTCCATTTTGTGTCATGAAGAATCAACGTGCATTTGACATTGGTTACCGAGGAAATCATCACAGGTCCTAATTGCGAGGAGTTCACGAAGTATGGGGGTGGTTTGGTGAGAGGTCTTTGCATGGGGTTTCATGTTCAAGTAGCTCACAACTATCCGCGCACTAAAAGGGAATCCGGTGGAACCCTTGAATTTGAAGTAATGAGTGAGTCCCAGGCAAATGGTGTGGCGTATGATTTCACTAGAAACATTGTTCAGAAGTCGGAGGGATTTGGGACTGGAAAAAAGTGACTCCATGTACATCTTTGTAGAGGTCTGATAGTGCCAAGAAGTTTTTCAGGCACTTTCAAAATATTGGTAGTATTCAATGCTCAAAATTCAACTTTCATGGAATGCTGTTAAATCGTGTTCCAAGAAACAGGGACAAGAAGTAAAAGGCCTAACGATGTTCCCAGTTCTCCTTGGATGTACATGGTGTGTGTTACATTGTTGTATTATCTCTATTGTTTTAGGTTTGGAATTCCGATGAGAGGACGGTTTTTATGAAAGCACCCACTATTTCTTTGAGTGTGACATCTTCTAAATTAAACGTGCAATAGTTGGTCTTTGTGAATGCCCAAAACATTTATGACCAGTCATCCCTCAAAAATACACAGTTCTTACTGTGTACATCACAAGTGTATAAGTTGAGGAAGGTGGTAAGAAACTTTGCTTGTTTGTGGATGGAACTTTTTTAGGCTCTCAAAAATACCATACATGAAATCATGTGTTCTTGAGGTAAGACGAAGGTTCAGGGAACCCGGATTGAGCAAAAATAGTTGCATGAAGGTCTCCATACAATACACTTCAAAATATGGAAAGATCGTCATATGTTTCTACTATATAACGGCAATGGTTACATTTGTCTTTAATCTACGAAACGTAGAAATAGAGCGAAAGGTACAATGTCTGTACCGACGACTTGTCCTCCGCTCGCAGGCATATCGACACCAGAAATAAAAACCGCTCCCTCAACAGTCAAGATGCATCTATTGTCGCGACAGTAGAGCTGTAGCTTTTCATTACCGATAACAGTTATACAGGGATTCATTCCGTTACTCTACTCTGTTCGCAGCTCCACCTGTGGACGGTATCCGTCCGTAGATGCGTACGCTTCCATGGACAGAAGAGTTAAGATGACAAGGATAATATATTTTCACTGCGTAAAACTTACCTTCCATATGGCTGTGGACTTCGGAACGAGAAGGATACCGGCAATGTATTTTGTTCTTTGTCTAAAAAATCCTAATATTTGACGTTTCTCTCAGATGCCGAGTATCCACGATGCCATTAGGCGGTTTTTCTAAAAGACCAAATGTACACCTGGGTTCTAATTTCGAAAAGAGCAAAGCGGATCCGGATGAGATAGACGAACAACTATTCGCGAGAATATCCCTCAAGGGCAAATCCGCGTTTGCATGTGCTTGTATCGCTTCTCGTATTCACAAACAAACAACAATATATTGAAGACAGGACCTTGCTCTTTGTTTTTGTTGTTTGACTGATGTGTTCCAGGCGGTGTTCACAAGTGAACAAGTTTGTAGCATATCCGATACTTTGCAAAGTTCATTCACCGATACATTCGTCCAATACATTTTGGGGGGGGGGGGGGGGGGGGGGAGGTGGAGATATGGCTCGACGCATGCAATCCCTCACCCCCCCCCCCCCCAATACAAAAGTGTATTGGGCGAGTGTATTGGACAGTGTATGCGGGGGCTTGTTGCGGAAGTTCACAAACGTATTTCTTCGAGAGACCGAACTTTGTACGTACATTTATGTACTTGTTTTACGGTCCATTTGATACACGCAACGATACACTCACCATATAAAATCGGAGCACGGTGTGGGTGGGGGCTCAGTCGGTGTTCGCACAAAGACGTTTATTGCATGCAACCAGGCAGGGTTTGCGTCGAGCATAATTTTCCATTTAGGATGGTTTCGTCCATCGATGAGTTCAAATCGATGCACGAAACGTCCTCGCAGATGCATTTCAGTTTGTTCACCGGTGTACATAGGCCTCTCAATTCTCATACTTTGCGCCGTCCACCGTCCAATACATTCGCCTAATACAATTTCACTGTTTAGGGGGGGGGGGG